>CAHIKZ030003325.1:3072500-3087500 GCA_903632075.3 Acanthosepion pharaonis | reverse complement strand
ACTATCCTCTTGAATCTCGTTTTTCTCTTATACTTTCCTCAATCCTCTCTATACTCAGTCTTTTCTCTAACATTCGCTCGAGTGAAATTATATATATATATATATATATATATATATATATATATATATATATATATATATATATATATTGTGTATATTTGGGAAGCAATGTTTCCTTAATGCAAGTTTCATTAAATAATATAGACAAGTTTTGTCTATTTATTTTAAGTAAGTTCCTTTCATATTGTCTGATAAGCTTAATAACATTATCATTTAAAATAACATGCCTGGCCGCAAATCCTTGTTGAAAACACAACTATACTTAAACATGAATACAATAAACAAAATCTAAAAATTCTTGAAGCTATATACATAAAACAGGTAATAAATCCATTGGTATATAATCCAAGTGGATCCTAATAATATAAAATATTAAAACTGATCCACAAAAGGAACGCAATATATTTATCATAACAGAACATATAAATATTATTACACCATAAAATCCATAATTATCTCATATCCCCCCACCATAAGAGGTACTTTTAGATATTGTTGTGTAATGATGAATTGGATCGTGTTTACGATTCCAATGTAATAAATTATAACCATGGAATGTTAGTGTTTAAACCTTTTATATTATATATACATACACACACACACACACACACACACATATATATATATATTTTAAGATATTTTTATGTTTATACGTTTTTTTGTATATATATATATATATATATATATATATATATATATATATATATATATATATATTTATATATATGTGTGTGTGTGTACGCAGATATTCAATAATAAATTATTACCATGGAAGATTAGTGTTTAAACCTTTTATGGTATATATACATACACACACACATATATATATTTAAGATACATTTTTATGTTTATACATTCGTTATATATATATATATATATATATATATATATATATATATATATATATGTGTGTGTGTATGTATGTGTGTGTGTATGTATGTGTGTGTACGCAGATATTCAATAACAAATGTACTAATTTATGGCCACATCATGTGTAAAAAACGGTTTCCGGACTTTCACTGAAGTTAAGCAAAGTCGAGCCTGGACACCCAAAACCTTTGGCAATAACAGGTGATGTAAGTTTGAATATGTGGGTGGTGTAAAGGATAATGGTTCCGAATTTTTAATCGGAGAGGTGAGGTTTTTGTTCGTTTATTCACTTACGAACAAATACCCTTGCGGAAAGTATGAAGGCACCTCTTCTCCCCCGCCCCAGCTATGGTTTATTTAGTAAAAACCAATATATTCTCAAAAATATTACAAATAATTTCTGTCTTTAAATAACCTGTAAATATTTGATAAACCGTAGACAATGAGCCAATGAATCATTCACTCAATGAAGAAATCCGGAATGATTGAACAGTAACTCCCTATTTTATGTATGATGAAATCTCCCATCTTGTAAAATTATAATTAGACAGAAGAGTCCTCCATTCATATAACTCTTAAATACTGGCATAATTGCATTTGGCATGTTTGTGGGGGGGGATTTTTTTTTTTTTTTACAGTGAATTTATATTGAATCGTCTAAGTAATTTCACCAGCCGAAGCTCATTTTTATTTTCGACATTATTTATTTATACGTCATTTATTTATTTATCAAATATCGCTTTTCATGTCGGTCTTCGTGTGATATCTTAATATTTTTGTGAGTATACAGTTGATCATTTTATCATCATTAAAAATTGGGTTAAACTTTGGCTTGTGAATCTAGTGACATAGAATTCAATCTCTGGGTCGGACAGTATGCACTTCGTATCAGTGGAAACGGGCGAGGAGTAATTGAAATTATTAAATGAAAATTGGAACTAGACGAGAAGAGTTTACTTCCGTAGATTATATAAAGGATTCTGTTTGGAATTTCCTTTAGGTCACACAGATCAATATTTACATGAGGAAGTGAAAATAATAAAGATGACGAAAATAGACCAAGTATAAATAAAAATAATATATTTGCAACATGTACAGGAAGATTGGTGCAATTATGTTGGAAGCATTCTACTACTAAATCACCATTATTTATAAACTTGCTACATTATCAAAGCTAAACTCGGCTCTGGAAATACATAAATTCTATTAACATGTGTTGATAAATTTCTATCAAATCACTGAATTAACATTATTAAATATACTTTTATGTTTACAAAAAATTAAGTAATATTATTGTTGAGGTAATAAATTAAAACCCAACATAGCACAAATAGCTATATTGTAGAAAAAAAGAATTTTCAACAATATTCGAATTTTTTTACGTATTTATGGTTATTTGTTGAAGTTTAATCAAAAACGACATTCTTGTGCATGTAAGAATGGATAATATTATACACTAGCAGCATGGCCCGGCGTTGCCCGTGCTTGATTCAAAAAAACTTATACAGCAATTTTCTTGCATGAAAAGGAAAAATGGAATGGATTTTGCGTATCATTGGCTGAGGACTTCAGTGTAGACCACATTTTCAGCTTTTTGCGAGGGTGAATAAAGGAACACATCCTCGCGCCTGCCGACTCGAGAGCAAGCTACGTAAAGTTGGCCGTCTGAAAAGCACTGCTCCCCTAAGTGTACACCAATGACAGACAGCGTTTGTCCTTGGGCCTTGAAACCCTTCAAATGGCTCCTTCACATGGTGACACCCAATGGTCTCGTCATAAATCCGGTCAGTTTTAGCTAAAAACCGATATGCGGTTCAGGTGCAATCTGGGTGTATCGGTTTTTGGATTTTATCGATTTTCCGCGCTGTTTAGGGGTCCGTGGTCATGAAACCTCTGGACAACACTTCTGATGGTAGACTCTAAGAGGGTGTCAAATTTGGTTGTAATACGATCATTCCTTCTGTAAGCAGATTTTTTCGATTATCGATTTTTTCGATTATCGATTGTTTCGGAATCTGAGTCCGAACTCAAAAATCGGGCTCCGTCACATCCTTACGGCAGCCATTTGCAAACTTATGGTGAAAACCACATCGAAATCGGGTGAGAAATGCGGCCTGGGGGAGGTAACAACGCCCACGACAGACACACAGACAACATGAAAAATATAGATAGTAGATTAATTACTAATTTTTTAACTATTGACTATTTCTGCTCAGTTGTTGAAATTAATAGCTATCTGCTGATGTGTTAGATTTTTGGAATAATACAATTATAAAATTTTAAATTTCATCCAACTAATAGATGTCATGATATGTAAAAAATGTTGTTTTTTTATAAACTAAGATGGTTACTGTACGAAGCTAAATATTTGCGACTTATTATATGTCAGATTATTATATAAACCGGCATTTGGCATAAACCTGGTTTAATGCTTTAAAATGAGTTTCCACACCGTAAAACAAGCGTAAATAACTCGTTTCTCTAAATCTTAAACAACACTAAAAGCCATATTTAGTCATACTTTTTACAGAATAACAATGAAATTATGCTATTTACCTCGTGATTTGCCCTTAAAATACCTTAAATACGACGACAGAAACATAATTACCATAAGCAACACACGAAATAATACAGCAATTAAGACAGCAGCTTCGAAGACAGCGCTTTTTCAGTGATTTATACGAAAATAAGTCCCCTATCACAAATGATGTTCGATAAAGCTGACGATAGCAAACATAGTGCACGCGATAATATGAAATTGCTTCAACTTTTTTCATAAGTTTTAACGATATTTAACTTAACTTTCATTGTAACCACATAACTTTTGGATTCACTAGCACTATCCTTCTTAAGTCCCTTGACAAACCTTGTAGCTGGCAAAACACGTGGCCGGATTGCCTTCTGTGTGAAATGAATCCTATGTTGGATCCGAAGAGACAAACCCAGACCAACTAAAGGAATAATAACAGAAATAACAATGAAACGCAAAGCAAATACATGATCGCAGAAGAGGTAAAAATGCAAATAACCTCCCTATTCTTTTGAATATGTAACAGAGGCCGCGGCACTAAGCGGTAAGTCGATGGAACTCCGTAATGTCGTACATTTGCTAACAATTGCTCGATACAAATATTTTATTTTAATGTATATACATTTTAATGAGATTTAATTGTACTTCAAATTATCTTTAGCAGCTTTTATCTTCTAGTAATTTATTGAGAGTAGCTAACATGTGCCAAAAGGCCGCTAGTATGGAGCACCCAGTGAAGATCGAAATCACTACGCGGTCTTAGTTGATCTAGCGAGACAAGCTTGCCAAACATTACATCACGTCGCAGCGCTCAATGTGTCACTTTTTAAGAATAGTATTTATTTTAAATATATTTTAAAGGAAAGATTTATTAATTTCATGTCTGTCTATGATGATGTAGGAAACATTACTGATTCACGTAACGTCGGACGTAAAAACGGTCGCTGAAATAAAATTTCGTACTCTGGAAAAGTGACGAAAAGACGAATTTGACGTCGACCGAAATGACGCAAAGCGAGATATTTTAAAGATATTTAGGCTACAAACTTTTCACGTTAATTCAACTCTTTAAACCAACATTAGTGTAATTTGTGATGTTCCGAATTCAAGGAGAAACAACGCGTCCATCGTAATTTGGAGACATTAAAGGATTGCAAGCCTCTTTGAAAAATCGCAAATATTGCTATAAGTGTATAAAAATTCTATTTTTTTTTATTACTTGAGAATCAAATGATAATGCATATTTGTAGCTGTTTGTGTGTGTATCTAGTAAATATTATATTTGTTGGAATTTCGACTGTTGATTTGCCAACGTTTTTACGTATACACCGTTTGTTTTAGATAAACATACAATACATTCTTTAAGAATGGTTCCAATAAATATTGGCGATATAATATAATGTTTCTACAATGACGAAAGAAAACTGTGAGTATTTGATACTCACAGAGTGTATTGAAAGCAGGAGCAGCAGATGAGTACATCGAGTAACCTGGCTAACGAGCTTGTGTAAATGGATGCGAGAAGAGGAACTTGGAGTGATATTGAATGTACAAAATATACTAAGAGGTTGAATCAAAAAGCTTTCCGGATGTCAAGCTTTGAATAATAGCTCAAACAATTTACATACAAAAAGCGTTTATTCATCAAAATATATACTATAATGTTCTATTGCTTGCTGCCATCTTCGTACTAGAAGGTAAATTCCATAATTTTTATTTTCCCAAGTAGTTTCAGTCTAATCTGAGACCATCTTCAGTGGCTTAAATTGTCTGTGTATGTGTATACATATTTCTGTAGATTCAAAACATTTTTACTGTTCGTTTTTTATTGTTCTATATCAATTTCAAATTCACAAGCTCTGTTTTACGTGCAAATTAACGTCCTCATAATGGACTCAGATGAGATTGAATTTTCATGGGAAAATAAAAAAAAATCTTTGAAAGAAAATGTTGGTATTTTTCTTAATCAATTTTCTACGGCTACCAAGAAATTGATCCGTGGACTCGAAAGGATTAAAACAAAATTACAAATAGTATATCTACGATATTTAACAATACACGTTTACATGATAATATTCTGCCTAAATTCACACACACACACACACACACACACACACACACACACACACACACACACACACACACACACACACACACACAGCTCAATTACCAGATTGCCAGTTCTCCAAGATTAATCAACGACGTCACGAACACAGTGCTAGGTGTCGTGGAGATAACAAGAATTGTGCTTTTTTGCTCCCATATCTATTGCAAGTAAAAATAACGCCGAAACGACCTGTTTGATATGTATCTTATATTTTCTGCAATGTGATCGTGAATTTAACCAATGCCTCTAGTCTCTTACTAAAGCAAAATTATAGACGCACTAATCTTGTCAATATCACTAATGTGTTCACGTTCCAACCGAGAAATTGTATATCGATCCATATCAAATGTATCCACAATTTCAGAAGGGGAATTTCGAATTTGTTTGTCCCGCACTGTTAGAACACTCACGATTAAAGCTGACTCTCCCCTCTAGCAATTGTGTGGCAGGCAGCCTAGGAAGACAAATTCAAACCAGATTGAAAAGAGATGGCAAAAACACACCACCGCTATCACAGCTGGAATACATGTGGTGACCTAACTACTCTAATATATATATATATATATATATGTTTGTGTATGTGTGTGTGTGTGTGTGTGCGCGCGTGCGTTTGGGCGTGCGTGTGTGGAGGATGGGTGTTTGAGGGCGTCACTGCATAAAATTCAGATATCAATAACATATCTCCGTAAAAAGAACAATATGAATAAAGACAAAAGAAAACTTTTATTTTCCAACGTGTTTCGTCCTCTTTTATCAAGACAAATGTAAGCATTTTATCTTAGAAAATGTATATATGAAAAATATATTTAGATTCACAAAAATGCCAAATTTAATAATTCTAAAAAATCGTGAAAGTCAAGGGAAAATATGGATGATGATAAATGATGTAATTTAATACCTAATAAATGCATGGAAGTAAATGTTGAATTTTTCATTTCTTATTTCTTTATTTCTTTACGTTTTTATTGATATAATTGTTATTTTTACTTCATTTTTATTTGATGAATTTGATGTATTTATCTATTATGCGTTAGAGAAGATTCTGATTTAACAATTTTCGTTTTAATTTTGTAAAATCTTTAAGGTTATGTATATTGACTCTTTTCCCATTTGCATGTCAGAAATTTCAAATAACTATATTTGATCTTTTTCTTAGAATTTTGCTTAAAACTTCCGTCTTGCTTACGTTGTCCATTCTTTAGAACCATTTCTCCGTTACCTCAAGTCTTCTCTTCATCTGTGAGGAAATTGTCCCGCATCAACTGTTATATATGCATAGTTGTATTGTATAACAGTTAAGTACCTTTTTTTTTAAATTTCTAACGAAATTTATCTGTTTTTAATAGTTTATTAGACTTTAGAAGGCATCATTTCCTATACCAATCAGATTTTGGATTTCATTGTTTCATTTCCCATTCTCTGTTAAAACACTTCCTAGATACTTACAATTCTGAACTTGCTTTATTTGGCAACATCGAAATAAGGGGCTTTTTCTGTTTTGAAGGCCACAATATACTTATTTTTCATCGTTATTCCATTATTCTCGCCTTCCTCTTCAAACTTGTTTGGCCACTCAGAGACGACATGAACGACGACAGCTGTCGCATCAGAAAAAAAAATCTCTCGTTAGATGGAATGTTAGGAGAAGAAATCAATGTGGCCAGTTAGAAAAAATGAAATATGATGTAGACAGATTAAATTTTAATATTTTGACGTATGCGAAATGAGTTTGCAAAACAATTGGAAATTTCGTCATTGAAAAACACATGATCGTATATGAAGTCGGAGAGAAATATGAGAGTAGGACTGATAAGAGACCAGAACACGAAGGAATATGTTCAGGGATACTGTCAGATATTTGAAAGATTTCGTTGCTGTAAACTGAAAAGAAAACTTTTCAACTTATCCATCATAATTGTACATGAACCGACAGAAGAATGTTAAGATGAAGAATTTGAAACGTTTTACTGTACGTTGTACAAAGCCAATTCTCAATGCAAATCGAAAGAAACGTCAATCACTATGGTAGAACAGAATGTCACATTAAACGTGTATAGAGATGTTTAAAGAGTTGGTAAATTAGGATCAGGAACTTGTAATAAATGCGGAGCAAGAATAGGTTAGATGGTGCATGGCGAACGATCCGGTAATAGACATCACATGGTTTCAAGAACAACCAAGATGATTATGGGCATGGAGAAAACAAAGAAAATTAAAACGAAAAACTAAATCATGTATATAACAATCAATACGAAATTCAGGAATAAAGTTTTACATTGCCAAAAAAAATACCCAAGTACTAACTGCAAGAGCCACTGACTTCCATTGACATGAAAACTTAGGTTGGTATTACGGAGATTGAATAGGGACAAATCCGCTCACCCTGTTACACTGTTACACCCTGAATGACCCACCTGTGAAAGAGAAATATATCGACAGTGTTAAAATATATATAAAGTGGACAAAATGAGAATGGGAGCTTTAATTGGAACGCATTAAGAGAAGCTCTATTAACATCAGCAAACAAGATCATCCCAAAGAAAAATGAATGGATAACAGATTGAATTCTTGACATGAAATAAAAGAGACAAAAACAATACAATCGTAAGGCTCAGTATATAGAAAACCCAACATGGAAATTAGGAATAAATGAAAGCGGGCTAAAGAGGAAAGTCCCAGGGAAAGATTTGCGGATATAGAAAGAATGAGTATCACAGATAAAACCTATATGCATAAAATATAAGATAAATAAGAAAACAAAAGACATGCTCATCAACAGAATGCATAAAAGAACAGGGCACAGATATTAGAGAACAAAACTTCAAAGATGGAAGAATAAATACATCAGAGAATACTTCCGCGAGTAAATCCGACAACTGCCAATACAGAGAAATATAGAAAGAAATGGTCAAATCTGAAATGAAATCAGCTGTAGCCAAATTGAGCAGAAGCAAACAAGCAGGACCAAACGGAAGAGAAATAGACATGCTGGCAACCTTAAATGTTTTCAGCAATGACAAGACTATGGACATAATAAATGAAATATACAACAGGGGTGAGATACCGGAAGAGCTAAGTAGATCCATTTTCATAGTACTGTTTAAGAGGCTGTGTGTAAAAGAATGTGAACCCCATCGGACAATCAGCCTAATGATTAATAAAATATATCCAAATTCTGATGAATATATTGAGAGCAATATAATTAAAACGAGAATAGTGCAAGAATACTGCGCCTTCGTTAAATCCATTGAAACAAGCAATGCAATATTTATACTCAGAATGATATCGGAAAGAGAAGAACAAATGCATATGGATGTGTACCTTTTTTGTATATATCATGCAAAAAGCTTTGCTAAAGTACGTCAAAAAGAATTCCAGGAATTACTAGGATACCTTGAAATAATTGGGAAGGATATTAGAACAATCTAGAACCTATGCTCTCATAGTAAATGAATTCATTAAATATACAAAAATATAAAGAGAAGACAAAACAAGGATGTGTCTTCTCGCAAGACTTTGCTATATATATATATATATATATATATATATATTGTTTGCTTTCTTGCTTTTCGTATATTTATTTTTTCTCGAGAAAAGACATTGTTGTATGATTGGCATCAAAACCTGGATGCATTGAAGTAGCGGAATGTAATACTTTATAATAAAGAATATATATATATATATATATATATATATATATATAATAGACATTTATGTCTATTTATATATATAAAGACATTTTTATGTTTATTCTTTTTTATAGATACAAATATTTAAATTATTGTCTGTTTCTAACAAACATTATTAATAACATTTACTGGCCTAAATGTCCGAGAAATTTTCATAGAAAATATTTGTACTCCGACATTCAGGCTGGTAAATGTTATTGATACTGTTTATTAGAAACAGAGCATTTATTTAAATATTTGTGTCTATAAAAAGAATGTATAATATGTATAATATCTTAAAATAATTGTCGTACTTTTATCAATTTCATTATATATATATATATATATATATATATATATATATATATATATATATATATATATATATATATATATATGCCTACTTGTGTATCGAGCTTTTTAAAAATAAAAATAAAAAGTACTAAAGAACTTTGGACCATCAATCTAACGATTCTTTCCTATTATATCAATATATTTGCACACATGCACAAACACGCGCACGCGCACAAGCGCACGAACGCACGCACACACGCATACACACACACACACACACACACACACATATATATATATATATATATATATATATATATATATATATATATGCATACTTCCTTACTATTAATCTTATGTTTAATGTATAAGTCTTTTTGCGATGCCATTTTTTAAACAATGAAATTAATGTATTGATCGATATTCTTACTAAAAATGGTTTTCATTTATTCGCTTTAATAATAAAAATGTATATTTAATTTTCCAAACTCCTTTTCCAAATTACTCTCGCCGTCCGTTTTTGGCTTTCATATTTCTATTTTAATTTAAACAGCGTGTTTTACGTCTAACAGTCTGAGCACTCGAATTTATGTGTATTAAAATATACATGTTCATTAAGTTTCTAATATTGGGTTGGCCAAAACGATGGTTCGTTTTATACTGTAAATTTCTTAATTAATATTCGGAAAAAAAACTTTTAGGACCACCAATTTCATATTTATCATTTGTATTATAGATAGTTTTCGCTGATAATTCCAGAAATGTCATAATTAATGTATAGATTCGAGGAAAGACAGAAGGCATTATATTGCGAGAAATAGTATGTAGAAATGATAAATGCTATGCTGTATCTTAGAAAATGCATTCATGTCAGTTACAGATGAAAGAATTCCGAATAATCATGAAACAATCTTTCTGCCCACTTGCCTTTGCATGGCAAACGAGAAGCATGTTATTTAAAATATTTCACTTGCATTTTACCATTACTGAATAAATTAACATCGCCTTTAACGAAGTAAATGCACAGCTGGTTTTCTCATATTACAAACTAATCAAGCAAGCTGCTTGTCAGAATCCCTGAACTTATAATCAGTCATATTTATGTGCATTATCTAGAAATGCTTTCTAAAAAACAAAAAAACAGAGAAATATAGAAAATTGGCATTTTTCGTGCTATTGTCGCGCATTTATTTTTTTTAATAACTTGAAAATATTTACTTCATATATATACACATACATACATACATACATACATGCATATATATATATATATATATATATATATATATATATATATATATATATATATATATGTGTGTGTGTAGGATATGTGATTTATCAACCGCGATGGACATAAGAAATTCAGAATAAAATAAATGGTAGAAATTATTGCTCAATCTAAAATATAATTAACCATCTGTTATTCTTTGAAACATAATCTGCATTTTAAAATCTAATATATTTACCATTCTTGTGACGAATGAGATCTTTGCAAATTGCTTAGAACAGCTACGACTGTAAGAGCGGGTTCTACTGTCATCATCACATCGCTTGACAATATCGATCCTAGTGTGTGGCACCTTTGAAAAGTGAGGGAAAACATATCATTGGTTGACCAAAGTGTTGTGTGAAATTCTACAGACGGATGTTTTTGGAAGAGGTCGATAGTGTGGCTAGCACGAAGTTATTGTGACCGAAGTCTTGGGCGCGTTTGCCTTGTTCAACTAAAATCAAGCCAGATTATACACTCTCTCCTAGAAACATTAACGAAAGTTCGGACAGTATAGATGCAATGTAAACAACAAGTTGGCACCATGTGTTGAAGAACAGAAAATAAATGGGAGCGGGCATCCTGCAAGAGGAATTAGGTAGCCACTTTCTAAAGCTGAAAAATGTCTTTCTTAAGAAATGGTGAATTATCATTCTTACTTGCTTTGTTATTCGTAACAACATAACAACTAGGTAACATTCGTAACAACTACTCTTTATTAACTCAGAATATATCAGCCATACATACATACATATATATATATATATATATATATATATATATATATATATATATATATATATATATATAAGTGAACATTGAAGTCAACACTCAGAGGTAATAGGATGTTTCGTGCTAGTCGCAATCGTCATGCGGCCTGGCAGTTGCGTCTAGCATGAAACAGCTTGTTGCCTCTGAGTGTTGTATTCAGTATTCACTTTTATATTTATATTTATATTTACATACGTTCAATCTTTGATACTGAGCACTTATTCCGGTAAATATAGCACAAAACTATATTTCTTTATATATATATATATATATATATATATATATATATATATATATATATATATATATAATATAACATGACGATATTTAATTTTATATATCAAGAATCAATATTGAGAAAATAGTATGACAAATTGAAAAAAAAATAATTGTGACGGGTTTCACTCATTAGGATTTCATCGGACTGGGCTTCGTTGATGTTGACACGACTACAAATGCCCATAAAACGAGAGACGCTGATAGTTTTAAAATTTTTGAAAGAATATTTTTGAAAGAACACATTAACACTGAGGCACCTAAATGCATTAAAGAACCTAGTGAGAAGTAAGGAAATCCAAAAGGGAGGGCGATTTAATCATAAACAAGAATACATACAAAATGAATACATTTCTCAAGCTTCCATCACATACGTCTAACAGTTTATTCAAAAAAAGAACGTTGTCACATCATTTCAAAATTTTACTAATTTCAACATTTGTCACTACCTACCCTGATGATGACTTAAAAAAAAAAAAAACGTCGAAAGTTTGGAGCATATTTCCTGTAAATTTCTTGCGAAATGACATGTGGAGAAATTCCTGACAGAATTTCCTTTTTGTCTGAGAATGATTAACTGTAACATGGAAAAGCCGGTCATAAAAATTAATCAACACAAAATGGATATCGTTTGAATACTAATTGAACATTTGCTGCCTAAATACATAGAAAACAATATATATTTTATATAAATCTGTGCTCTTTTTTTGCTTTAAGATAATTAAACATATCTCATAAATTCAAATATTTTGACATTTCAAATTCCTTGGAATAAGATACATTCAGATTCAGTGTTTTAAACATAAACTATTCCTCACCAAATTGGGTAATTAACTCTGGTTCAATATATTCTCTAACACCGTTTTCCCCGGGTATTCTGTGACCTAGTCTTGTAAATGAAAATAATTGTTCAGATAAGACGCTACTCTGGAGATATGTGACACCAACCACAATGAATTCCATTGACACGCAGTTTTCGCATTTGTAAAGAAGTTTTGTAAGAACTGCTCTGTTTCATGTTTATGGGATATTCTCCTGTAATAATCTCATTCGGTTATATGGCAAAGTAATTGCTACAATGAACATGAATACTGTTGAATAACCTGTTATTTCGGTGGAGGGCTCTGCTGTCGCTCCGGATTAGTTCTATGTTAAATAACGCTCTTTGTGTTGTTAAAAACAGTGGAACAATTTCTCGAATCAGAAAACCGGCAGTGTTCGATCAAATTCTAGTCTATCGGTGATAACATTCGTTTAAGCTAATCGATGACAGTGATTGATTTATAGCAGAAACCAAAAGAAAAATGGTACAAAATCCCGACTAACAATTTGACGACTTAGTGAGGTTCTGTAGCCGTAGTCGACATGTGTAAAGATTTTCAATAACATACTTACACTTCCTCAACAGCCGAAATGTTTCAGAAAACATTTTCCAGGTTTCTATAGTAAAACAAACTCACTTTGTGAATGAATCATATGCAGTTGGCTATATTTCTTCAGGGCTGAAAAGTTTTCCATGTAATTTGCATGTAATTAGTCATTAATCCAGTACATATATGTCAGAATTATTTTCAAAATGGACGATTTACTGAAATAAATGCATATTTTGGATTGTACACACGCACGATGCGAAAAAATACTTAACATTTCAAGAAAAAATCTGTTCTCCACTCATGCACTTAATATATTCCTTCAGGAGAGGCTAACAGTCATACTATTAACATAATCTCTCTCTCTCTCTCTCTCTCTATATATATATATATATATATATATATATCTTTAAAACTCAGCAGAATTGAATACGCGACCTTGGCTTCGAACTCACGACCTCATCAGGCAGTATTTTTGAAATAACCACCATAAAGCTTTATTTGAAAGAAAAACACTATTCACCCTATATTGTTATTTTTAAAAAATAAATAAACAGGCGCATGACGGTCGAAATACATGTAATACAAAGAAAGGGTTTATGAAAAACGAAGGAAAAGAAAAAAAAGAAGTGTGAAGAAAAGAAAATAAAGGAACTGGAATTCAAGTGTATTGTAAATGTTTGCAAAAAAGAAGTAGAAAGGGAAATATAATTAAATATAAGGATGGATGGGTAGTCACACTTATTTTAAGAATAACAGTGGAGTTTTAGATTAGATTTTCCAGCCTGCTATTCACTTAACAAAAATTTTCTGATAAGAAGGCAAGGAATTAAAATTTCAGATTTTTGGTTTAAAAGAGTTTTTCGACCCGGAAATATAATAATCGCTATTTTCTCATGTTGACATGCTTTGAAGATGCGAGTATGCGGAGCCATGTTTTTTTTCTTTTAAGTTTCACATGTGGCTAGTAAGTTTGGTGGAATGTCTAAAATTTGCTAGCTTAAAAGATGATCTGCGGTTGTACCATCTGCGCTTGAAAGAACCATCTGTACAGCTTATATACGTTTTATTTTGACCATTAATATCAATTACTTCTGCTTTATAAATTAAAATCATTAAAAGTCAGATTTGTTGTACCACAATGTTTGTTTGATGGTTGCTGAAATGTCTGAGTTAATAGGCCTGCTTATTTTATATGAAATCAAAAAGATCGTTCATATAAACAACCATGGTATTAAAAAAAATGTAAAACCATATAACAAACATACGCGCTTTTGCAAACTAAGCCAACACGAGGAATTAGCGATTATGAAATTTCCGGATCGAAAAAATATTTAAACAAAAATCCGAAATTTTAAATTTATATCAGAAATTTTTTTATTAAGCGGATATGAGGCCGAGAAAAAATTTAATTTAAAACTCCACTGTTATTCTTAAGATTTAAGATAAATTTCCCTCGTCATCCTTCTTTATATTTACGTTATATTTGCTTCTTTTTTTCTGTATAAATTTACAATACACTTCCATTCCCCTTCCTTTCCTTTGTTTTCTTTACTTCTCTTTTCTTTTTCTTCACCCTTCTTTTTTCTTCTTCTTTCTTCTTCCATCTCCCTTTTTTATATTACACTCAACGTCATGTTTCTCGTCCGTCATGCGCTTCTTTATTTATTTTTGAAAAATAATGCAGCGTTCATAGTGTTTTTTTTTTTTTAAATAAAGCGGTTATGGTGGTCATTTGGAAAAAATATTGCCTGATGAATTTGTGAGGTCGAAACCAAGGTCGC
>CAHIKZ030003325.1:3027500-3067500 GCA_903632075.3 Acanthosepion pharaonis | reverse complement strand
AGTATGTTCCTAATAGTGTCGGGTAAATCTGAGTGTGTGTTTAAATGTGTTCTGATGGAATTAAATAAAAAGCTCAACCGTAGTACCTTGTCTGTCGTTTTTAATGAAACATGCATAAAGGAAGGATTGCTGCCTAAATATACAAATATATATATATATATATATATATATATATATAGGGTGTCACCAAAAATTCGACATCGTTTTGCAGGCCAGCAATTTTGGCAATTCTTGGCAATGCAATTGGGACATGACAATTCAAACTGACAGGGAAATAAAAGCCAACATACCTGATATAAAAGACAAGAAATTCAGGAAGTGTATGCTTATTGACATTGCAGTACCATCTTAGAGAAACACCTCCATAACATTATCGAGAATTTGTCCAAATACAAAGACCTTGGGATCGAGATGAACAGGATGTAGGAAATGAAGACTGAGACTGTAACAAAAGTAATCGGAGTTCTGGTCCTCGTAGGAAAAGGAACGAAAAATGTTATTAACAGTGACCCAGGTGACATCAACACACAAGTTGCTCAGAAAATAGCCCTACAAGGAACATCCGATATACTAAGAAAAATGCTTTTAATTAAATGACAATTCTCTTATTGGGCCCAAGGATTACAGTTTGGATTATAGTTTGGACCCAGCTAAGGATACAAAGCCGGAAATATAACATAGACAAATAAAACCATTAATGCGTATACAGTATTTGATAAATTTATTTCCTAGTACCGAAAAGTTGAGTGAACCCATTGTAAATCTTATAATACAAAGTATACTGCTTTTCAAATGTAACGTTTACAATTGCCAGCATGTAGCCAAGAAAGTCTTGCCTATCACACTGACAAAATATAATTGTTCATAATGCCAGAGAATGTCTAAAGTACTCAAACAAGTACAGAAGCAAAGCATTACATTTGGACAGTTTTTCCACATTTTTTAATTAGACATAGAAAACATTTTCTAATTAGAAAAGAGTCGGTAGAATATAACCCAATTTATTTGAATTAATTCTTGCTGCCTAATATAAGTTATTTATTTATATATTTATAAATATATATGGTTTACTCATTCGTGGGTAACCCACACCTGTCTGTTTGTATGTGTATGATTATTTACACACATATACATACAGAAACAACCACACAAATATATAGTTATAGTGAGCGTGTAAAAATTCAGATAAAAATGAATCTGTAAAGTCAATAGAAAAATGCACAATTCAAAGAAACTGCGCATCAGATCTCTAATATTTCTGTCTATCCCTCTCAATATATATATATATATATATATATATATATATATATATATATATGTGTGTGTGTTTATGTGTGTGTGTATGTATGTATTTGTGAGTGTTTATGTGTGTGTGTGTGCCTGCGTTTGTGTGTGTTTGACATTTCCGGAACCAAAGAAACTTTGAACCAGAAATCCGAAGTCTTGAGTCCTTGCAAATATACTAAACTTTCTTCTTGAGCACATATGAGGTTGATTAAAAAATGTAAATTTCAATTAACCCCAAACAATACAATTAAAATTCCCGTGCTTCTTCTTCTTTTTGTTGTTCTTCTTCTGCGCATGCTCGTCCCCCACTTCTATCACACCCAACGTTGTGCTTTTGGTTATTTATTTTTAAATGTCATGTAGCGTTCATTAATTTTTTTTAATGCTCATATTTGCTTCGAGCAGATATGAGCATTCGAGAGAAATCATGGGAAATTTGTAGTTTAAAAACAGTAATTTGACCTGGCTAACCAGACGCCCTCTCTGTATTTAGATGGTATAACACATGAGGCTATATGCCGGTCCCGTGTAGGATACACTTTCGATTACTGTTGGACGACACATACTTTCTATGAAATTTCTCGAATATTCAGGCTGGTAAATATTGTTAATACTGTTCATTATAAACAGGGCATTTTCTTAAATATTTGTATCGATAAATATAACGTACAAACAGAAATTATATATATATATATATATATATATATATATATATATATATATATATATATATATATATAAAAAACGAATGTAACAACAAAATTGTCCAGATCGTGCAACAGCATAATTGTTCATCCCCTAAAATGTTTAATGTCTAAAAACACTAAACTGATTGAGATCCTTTTCAGATTAGACGCTAAGCCATCGTGACGTCATTTATTGTATGAATCACTTAGAATCCCTTTGAGCTATTTAGCTTGAAAGAAAACAGGTTAAAATCGTTTTGTGTCAAATCCACTATCTTCCCGAATGAGCAATGCTGAGAGTAAAAAAGACCATTCAGGCCTTCAATAATGGTAGCAACATTCATACTCTGGCTTCCATCTTCAAAGTTCATTCAACAACCATTAAGAGAACGGTGAATAAGTTTTAAAAAGAGGAAACAATAAGTGGATGAGGATGTCATACTGGGCAGAAGGATCATCATTTCAACTTAAAGCTAAACAGATGAATTGGAAAAGAGTCAACACATTCCATAAGACCTTTGGCACATAAGGGAGGAGTTTTTACCTATGACAGTCCAATAAGCAGTGAAAAGAAGAAAACAAAACTGGAAAATTAAATCGTACGTGCAACTTCTGAGTTACTTTCTTATTCAAGGACAAATGGTTAGAAGTTTAGAGAGTGAAGATCATTTTTTATTCTTTGGAAAATGATCCTGTATTAATATATATATATATATATATATATATATATATATATATATATATATATATATTTTTGAATAATATATCCGTCTTTCGTTAGCTACCGATCATTAGCTTTGATTAATTAATGATTAAGATATCATTTTCGTTTTTGATCAATTTCATCACGATTCTTCAGTTAAGGTTGGACTAATTATACATTCTTGTTGCTCAAAGTAGAGTCCAAATGTGTTATAAAAAACTCAGAGTATTCCAGTATGATAGCTTTAATCATTTCTAAGTTACAACAGTTCAGAGCTGATTCTAATAAATGTATATTTTGCTGTTACACCTGATATATATATATATATATATATATATATATATATATATATATATATATATAATTATTTATTTAAAATTATAACATAAATATTTTATAAAATCATTGGTGTCTTATCAAGTGTTGATGTTGAATGTACATTCAACATCATAACTTGATAAGACACGAGAGATGTTGAAACAAAATGTCTATTTTTGTAGTGATATTATAAGATATTTATATTATAATTTTAAATAAATAATTATATTCGCTCCACTCTGTATTGAGCACTCTTTTCAGAATAGTTATTGTTGGTTATTCGAATTTATTCCGTATATACTTGGATATATATATATATATATATATATATATATATATATATATATATATATATATATAAAACAAATAATATATTTCCCATGTACAAAAATAGCACATACACGTACATATATATTTCTTACCATAAAAATTATTTTAGAGGGTATGAGCTGTGATCTCTTAAAACTTAAAATTCATAACAATCAACTTAAATGGAGAAATCCTATGAATTAAAAATTCATCTTTTGGCTGGAATTGAACCGGCACTTCTTACTTTACCTCAGGAAAATTACTTCCTAAGACGAAGCATGACTCTATCCGTTCGACCAGAGTGCTAGTTTTTGTCTGTTATACAAAACATAAACGAAAATATTTCTTTCAAAGGATATTGTGTCCGACATTAATTCTTATTATTTTAGCCGTTATGTTCATTGGCTAAACGTGTTTGAGTAATTATACACAATTATTTTTATTATGTTATTAATCAGTAACCTTAATAACAACTGGCCGATTGAGATTTCTTACTAATGTTTGTTATTACTTTCAATGTTTAATAAAAAAAAGACATCAGGCAGGGATAACACACACACACACACACACGCACACACACACACACACACACACACACACACATATATATATATATATATATATATATATATATATATATATATATAAATATCTATCATACACGGCCTGAAGATCGCTGTCAAGCATGAAACAGACATTTGCCGCTTGGTTTTGGTCTCTGCCTACACTTATGTTTTTAAATAAGATGTATCTATGATATTGTGCAATTTCATCATACATCATCCCATACATTGTATATACATACATACATACATATATATATATATATATATATATATATATATATATATATATATATATATATATATATATATATAGTAATGTCAAACAAATAAATTGGTATGTTCAGCAAAATGAAAAGAGGTCTGTTCTAGTTACCAATTTTTTTTTTGCTTCCTTTTTTCCTCATTCAGCTGGTGAGGCACTAATTTTGCTGCCTTCTATCTAAAAATGTTCTTCTCAACCGGAACCTTTATTAGTTGCCCATTAGAATTACAGTCTGAGTCACTTTCACATGAGATCGAAGAAGTGGGGGGGATAGTTTGCTTGAAGCATCAAAGAAGTTTAATCAATGTTCACACACTCGGCTTTCTGACGCCATCCAGTTTGGATTGTCGGAGCCAAAGGTCCATTATCACAAATGCAATGTCAATTTATTTTCATTGTTCGATGACATGTTTTGCTTCTTCTTCTTTCATATTCCTTTTACTTTTTTCCTTCTTTTTTATTACTTTCGTTCGCTTCTACATAGCGGCCATCATTCATCTCAATTTTTATAATGTTCGCCTTTACACCGCATTTTGTCTCCTGTGGCATTCTTGTGTATATTTTGTGCTTAAATTTGAAATTAGCCTTTTATTCTTTCTTTTTTTCTTTTTTTTTTTTTTTAAACATCTTCTCACATGCCTGTCTTTTTCCCAATCCCTTTTCCTTTTATCTTTGCCATTTCTTTCCTAACATACATTTTACTTGTCCTTATTTTTTTCAGTTGTTGGCTCTTCATTTCCGTTTTGTTTTCTCTCTCTTTCCAAAATTATTTTCTGCAAATGCAAAAGTTTCACTCTCTTTCGTATTTCCCCTCATTTTACCACGTTTTCATTTTTTTTTATTTTCAATAATTACCTCCCTTTCTATTTATTTCTCCCTTTTCCTATCAATGAGACACACTTATCAGTTTCATTCATGTTATTTTTTTTTACGTCGTTGTTTCTTTCCCGCCTTTATCTTGGCTCATCCACAAAGTAAGATGAAAATAAAACAAAAAGCATCCTATTTAAAAGTTTCATATGATTTTTATTTTACTTGTTCGAATCATTTTTTGTTCTGTCTTTTACTTTCCGCTTCTCTGTTCACCAATTTTGTGTCCTGATAAATGTGTCTCTCACAGATGAAATGCTTACTCAAGCACAACTGAAAACTACGACCTCACTTTCTAATGTGTACCTGATTAGATCAGTGATGTTTTTGCCCTTTGCAACAAGCTTCATGTAAATAAACAGACTTCATATATAGAAGAAAATTGATTCCTAAGCAAAGGAATGTTCGAAACGCTTATTCACTTAAAGTCTGCAACAAGAATGCATCAAGGATTGGCACCTTTTTGGTTTCCTGCTTTATGTCCAGTTATTTTTTCTCTTTCGAATCAAATAAATTTCTTATTATCTGCAATGCACCTCCATTTTCGAATAAATATCTTCCATCTTCATGTGAATTAATACTGAAGAAGACTTGAAATAATTTCCAAGAAATTTGAAGAAAAAATTTAAATATGCTTAGAGAACACTTATCAGAATATTAGATTTAATCCCCTGATATGAGTAAAATAGGAAGGAGAATCAATAATTTAGTGTCCTGATATATAATTTTTAATTAATGTTGATGTGAATGTTTTACTGTAAAGTGTCCAGGATTTGGGATTAATATACGCCACATAATTTTATTAAAAAGAAGGATGTTATGTTGAAAATAACTGTTGTGTAAACAAATAATTTTCTTCGTCACAGAACTACAGACATATTGATCTAGATAAGAATTTCATTTTCCTGAAATCTAGTGATTTGTGAAAGATAAGAAAAAAAGAATCCTTTTATTTTCAGGAGGACGCCGTCTCCACAATATCTTATCTTCTATAACTACAGTGCTGTTCGATAAAAGTGACTCACCTGATTTTTTTTACTAAAAGTATTTTTTGTATATTGTTTTTGGGTTTAAAATAATTTTTAATCTTACTAATATAAAGACCCCTTCCCGACCACCTAGGAAAAAAAGTTTTCACCTTAAGGTATTCTATTGACAATTATAAATTTGGATATAAATGAGATTCATGAAAAAAACTCTGTTCAAAAAAAGTGACTCGGATATCGCATTCTAATGATTAAACTGGTAAATTTAAAGACCTTTTGACAAAATATTGAAAACTATTTCACAATGCACTCAGAACAATATTCTAGAGAAGTCTAGAACAGCTTAAATTATATCTAGAGAATTCCAGAATATTTCTGAAAGCCTGATACAGTATAAAAACTGTTTGAAATAGCCACTCAAGTCACTAACCAAATGAAAAGGTACAAACACGTATCACGACCACTTAATTATTGCACTCTCAAAAGCAGGCAAGTCTACGAGAGAAACTGCAAAAAATTGCTATAACCTCTCAATCAACTGTCTCTCAAGTGCTTAGGGCACATAATGATGCCACTCCTGCTCCAAGGAAGGTAACAAGGGGACAAAAGAAAAAGAATGATGATAGAACTGGCAGGGTAATCAAGAGAGAAGTTGCGAAGAATAGGACTATAACTAGCCAAGAAATTGCAGCCAGTCTAAGCGAAGAGCAAGGTGTTAGTCTTGCCTCTTCAACAGTCTGTCAGAACAAGGTTACAAATCTCGTTAGAACAAGGCTACAAATCTTGTACCCAAAGGTTTAAGCCGCTAATAAGCAAAGTCAACAAAGCCAAGAGACTTGAATGGGCTCCACTATTACAAAAATTTCACCGTAAAAGACTGGAAGAATCTTCTCTTCTCCGCTGAAACGAAAGTCGAGCTAAATTCAAAGGATAATGTGAGTAAATTTTATCGAACAGCACTGTATAAGTAAGGTTTGTATCTGTGTCTCGGTGTTTCATTCTGATTCTTCTGCCTTCAGAATACTTCATGGCTATCAAATTCCCCAAGCCCTTTATCTTCATTATGCGCTCAAATTAATCCAAATGTCTTCTTCTGATTCTAAGTTCAATTTTCTCTTAATTGGTTTCACCCCGTGTAATGCCGTACAGCGACTAAGACGTAAGGGGTTACATGGTGTGGAGGAACTAGGAAGAGAAACACTAGTAATGAGTAGAAATGTCACTTGTATTCCTTCCTTAAAAATTACTCGTTATCACAATTTCCGCAAAAGGTATTCTCAGTATCCTCTTGTAGAACCACATTTGTGCTTTTTCAAGTAACTTTTCATCTGTTGGAAAATTGTCAGAGGATTGAAATTATATAGGAGTTTAGCACTCTTAAACGAAATTTTCGTCCTGGGTATGATGATATACTACATCCGCGTCCTGGGTAAGACAATAAACTACGTCCAGCAGCAAGGCCTCTGGTCAGGGGGTTTTGAAGTGTGTGGAAACACCTCCTAATTGCTGATGTTCCCAGGTCCATCTTGAACCAGGTTAGTAGCGCTTGTTAGGGTCTCTATGGGCAAATAGTTAACCCCAAACCTGGGGTAAAAACATTATGAATGTGTAAAAATAGGTTTTAATACCAGATATACTTTGTAGAAAAATTATTACCAACAATAAATTTTTGAAAAAAAACATTAACATCAATACACTTTTGAAAAAAAATATAACCAACAATGTTTTTAAAAAATAAATATTACTAGCAATAAATTTTTGAAAAAAAAATATTACCGGCAATACATTTTTGAGGAAAAAATATTACCAGCAATACATTTGTGAAAAACATTATTACCAGCAATACATTTTTGAAAGGAAAAAAATTCCAGAAATAGATTTTTAGAGAAAACAAAATATTACCAGCAATAAAAATGTTGTATACATTAAATAACCCATTGAGGTTGATATACCGTAAAACAAACTAAACCAACAAACACCCCCCAAAAAAAAAAAAAAAAAAAAAAAAAAAAAAGAAACAAAAAACTTAAACGAATTCTCTTCTTCCTTATTACGTTACTTTCTTTCGCTTTTGAAATGCATCTTTCGCATTTCCAATGCACCTTCGGAATTCGGTGTCGCATTTTCCGTTGTCTGATAAAATATTAATAAATTAGCTGAATATCTGTACGCGTTTGGTCCTTTCATTTCTTATTCCTAGTTGGCAATATCGGCTGAACCTCTTGTCACACATCTTAATCTTCCCGTCTCCGTATACTACGCTGTATGGTTGAAGGTGCGGCTGGTATAATGAAAAATAACTCGGAATCGTTAATCGGAGCCGAGATCCAATTCAAGTTGGGTTCATTATATTCTCTAATGCGCAAATACCCTTGTGAAAAGTACGAATCGACAACTTATATACCCAGATATGGGTTAGTTAGTAATACTTGTATCACTAAACTATATCTCAAAAACAAAAGTTTTAAAATCTAAAAACATTTTCTTGCTATAAATAACCAGCAATATCAGTAACCTAAAGTAAACAAGAGTTGAATTTTCATAAGAAATTGTTACTGCATAATGCAGAATCGTTTGATTAAGTGAACGTTTGTCAAAGATTATGTTATTATTTTATTATGTAGTATATAAGTATATGTGTAACTCTTTAAGAACTTTAATCATCATGAGAATAGGGTTGTGTTGATTTACCCGTGAGATATATAGACAGGGAAGGTGGGAAGAGAGAGAGGGAGAGAGAGAGAGAGAGAGAGAGAGAGAGAGAGAGAGAGGGGGGGTCTCACTCAGTTGAAGTCACTATACATGTCACCTTCAGCTGTAACAACGGATTAAGCAAAGACTAGAACCTTACCTTTCGTCTTGAACTTATGTGACAAAATTTAAGAACATATAAGATATCCAAAGACAGACACTACCAAATAAAATAATATACATTGTAGAATTAAATAAACTGAAGAGAACTATAGGAAACATTTTCGAAGATATTTGATTATTTCTTTGAGCTACTTTCTATTTAGTGAAAGTTTCTGTCGAGCTGGCGAATTCATACATCTTTTAGAATTCTTTTTATTAGGTTTCGTTCATTTCCCACCTGTATGAATAGTTTTAAAATATTTCTATCAAATAATGTCAAACGCAAATATCAGTTAAGTTCCGTATCTTTTTAACATTGTCATTTCTGCTTTTATTTATTTTTTTTTTTTTGTTTAACAAAACTTTGGATATTACCTTGTGAAATCGTAGCGATGCTAAAACCTTGCCTGGGATCATTTTCATTGAATTTAATCCGGAGTGTAATACTTTTGAATCCAAAATATGTCAGTTTCAAAAGATTCAGGAACAGATTGACATTGATTTCATTCACACTAAGGTGTTTAGCTTATAAATGCATTAATATCTTTTAATCTGAAGCATCCTGTGGAGATAAAACAAAACCGTTTACCCGATTTCCCTTGATAAGTACAGGCAAGATGATAACAGAAATACGAACCCTTATCCAACCGCCACGGTTTTAACGGATCCTATATTGTGAAGGATGATTAATTTCGTTTGTCAAGATTTTGGGAATCGGCGCATTTTTCTTATCTCGAGATAAGTCATAATGTTTACCTTTCAATCGGCAAATATCTTAGCTTCTCAAGTTCCCAGAATTTCATATAATACAGTTTCAGACAATTTAGGGAAGCCTCGAAGGATACAAATAACAGCGGAAAACATGCTTGCTCAGAGAAAAATTGATTTATCCCCACTGTTATTGTTGATTTTCTCACAAGATCTCAGTTGCCATTGTCATCTGCCTTCCTCACGTGAATTATCAGCCAGAGCAAATCTGCTTGCCAAAGAAAAAATCCCTAAAAAATATAAGGAAACACCCTCAAAATATATTTCTTTTAAACGTATCAACAATATTAAAATAAATATTTACCGGATGGATTATTTAGTAGTTGATTCATTATCTAAAATTTATAGTCTAAGAGAACAGACCCAGAAAATTAGGATGAATTAGAATATAATAATTTAATAATTATATAAAAGTATGTAATGAAGGTATATAATAATAATAATAATAATAATAATAATAATAATAATAATAATAATAATAACAACATCAACAACAATAATAATTTAATATTATATTTTATTTCTGCTTGGATTTTAGTTCTTCAGTTAATTACCACTTTCGTTTAGAACTGCCAAAAATTCATAAAGAAACGTCTATTCTGTTTTGATCGAGGATAATGATAGAGAAATATATCAGAGATGCTGTTTGGTTTCAGTGAAAGTAACAGAATTCGATAATACACATGGGTTTAAATCTTCTTCAGTGAAATGTAAAAATATTAATATCAAATAATTTCACTTATAGTCACTTATTTAAATAATGTTCTACAGATTTATTTAGGATTTTTCTTGAAAAGTTTGTTAATATCAAATACTTAACGATGCAATAGTGGAATTCACACAAGTATTTTATATTTGTGGAAATAGGAAGGCGCTGATTCAGTCATTAACATAAGAATTAAGATTCGTTGGAAAGTTAAAATAGGAAAACCGCGACATTTTCCCGGGTCTCTCAAATAATATTGTAATATAGTGACCTAATAATCATGAATTAATAACATAAAGTAATAACAATAATATCATATATATGATTAAGACTGTAAATGATAAAGTAAAATGTGAAATTTGATAGCTTATGTCAATGTGTGTTATATTTAATCCCTCACTGGATGAGACAAATTAAAAAAGAAAAAAAAGTAATTACCATCAAATAACATATTTTCTCTTTACAATGAGCATAATAAGACTATATATATATATATATATATATATATATATATATATATATATATATATATATATATATATTTCATTTTCATTTTGTTGCATTTTAGGTTGGTTGGTTGCTTGATAGTATTTATAGGCATAAAAAAAAAAACTTTAAGGTTTATTTAATGCCAAAACTTAAATATTTTGAACGCAATTGTATATATTCAACTACAGAATAATGTAGTGTTGGCCATTTGTCTTTAAATATGAATCTTTGGTCATTTTACTATAAATATGTATTGTTGGTCATTTTAATATAGATAAGTATTTTTATTACTTTATAGTGATTTCTTTTTGTATGAGGGTCAACAATTTGCTCATACCTGGGAACCTAACATTTGCTACTACCTTGGCTCAGTGTCGGCTTGACAACTACGGCAATTAAGCGGTGATCCCACGCGCCTCAAAGCCTCTAATCTCCCAATATGACGCCTTGCTACCGTATGTAGTTTATCCACATATCCGGGACAATTCAGAGGCAATTAATGATGAATATACAGGTCTTATTTGAGTGACGCTTATCGGTAAAACTTCTTAATGGCGCTGAAACGAATGGAAACCATTCCAATATAAGGGCCATGATTTCAGATATCATCGGAAGAATACATTTTTGTTTCAGATCCGCGCTACATAGTAGAATAACAAGTAGATTTAATCTTAATGATATGGCAGCGAATGCAACTATGAAATTGTTTAATTTCGTTACATCGGTATCTGCTTTGGTTAGGCTTTAATACCGACCGTTGATAAGAAAACAACGCGGCTGTTTGTATTAGTGTTTTTTAACGGTGAAACACCATCATTATGATCATAATCACATTGCATTCAGGAAATATAACTGCTGAATCTACCATTTGACTGCTCTTCTTCCTATCTATATTGCCACCTTTATCACCAGAAAAAAAGTTATCGGTTCATCGGTTTAATAACTTAGGACCTTATCATGCGGTAGTTAGCACTGTTTTACATGGTATCAGTAGCACTCGTAGAATTACCTGACAAAGTTAGTCAACATATGTTTGACCAATCAAGTCATGACACACCAGGAATACGCTGTAACAAGACAGTTCAAGAGTTAATGTGAAGACCTTTTGGCTACGTGTGAATTCAGTTTTCAAATAATTAGAAGTCTATTGGCGACTGACTTGGAAAATGAACCTTTCTCTCTCACCTTGAGTCATGTAACACCTTGGTTTGTACGTAAGTGAATAATTGACGAGTACTTTGATTTGTACACTGCGTAAAGTAAGTTATTCACTTACGTACAGACCAAAGTGTGACATCATTCAAGAAAGGAGAGAACGTTTCTTTGATATAAAGGTATGATTTTAATTGACACCCTCGCCCAAACCAGGTCACTAACCAAAAATGTTCATATACCTTAATTCAGCTGAATCTTTATAGAGTGAGCTGAATAATCGACTAATGGTGAAGAAAACTTCAATTCTTAAGTAACTGGAGATATTAGTAGATGAAGAGGGAACCAAAATTCCTTTTGGATTCTGTTTACATTTGTGATTGCTTCTCTCGAACAATAATAGTAATTATTGAATTTCTATATAAGCATCATAATAATACATTTATTATGATTAATAATTATTATGAATATAATTACTACAAAATCATTCTGTTTTTAGAAAAAAAAACGCCGTCTATTATATTTTGCATATTGTACTTAAATTAGATGTTTTCACTCTTCAAGTCATGAGTCATACGGAAAATGCAAATATAATCTGTGACAAAATTAGTTAGATATAATAATAAACAATTCGACAAGGAATATATAAAGCTATCTACGTCATCAGTCATGCCGATAATAATAATATAAGGCTGATGTTAACGGCTTTTCACAACGGAACATCCTTTTCCAGAAGTTATTGATTCGTTGTATATAATTACGAGATTCTTTTGCAGGTGACGTTGTAAGTGACGAAGGGTTGTAGAGTAGAGTTGATTTAGCATTATACCGGAGTTGGCTTTACATTCGATTTCACACCAGGCATCCAGGGAAACCGGGTGCTCTATTGACCTGTAGGTTACTACAGAATCAATGAATGGAGGTGTATGTGACGTCACACTTGCATATTGTTTTGTAAGTACGCAGTTATATAAAAGATAGATAGATAGATAGATAGATAGATAGATAGATAGATAGATAGATAGATGGATTAAGAGAGAATGTGTGTGTGGAGAGTCACAAATCGCAGAAAGAATGTAAGGTTCACATATTGGACCAGAGTTTTGGGGACTGTTTCACACTCATGCTGGTTGAATTAAACAGGCGAAATATTACAGTGTATAAACTTTAAAGTTAAATATGAAAGATTCAAGTCTCATAGTTATTTGAAATAAAACTATTGAGGGAATTCAATTTTTAAATGACAAAGAGGCAGCACTATCGAAATTGAGAAAAGAATGTTTCCCTGTATTCATAGAAAGATGTAACAAGTAAGGGAATCACGAAATGATATTCGGATGTAAACTGACAGCCATGAATATTCCGCTTAGGCCTGAACATTAATATCCTTCACTCTATGTCTGTTCTTTTCTTCCTTTTGCTTCCAAATTAATCTTTAGTTATCTTCTTGAGCGATGCTTTGAAAGTCGCAGGCTTAACCCCAATTACACTATGGCACCAGAATTCCGTACATGCTGCTGCCGAAAAAGAATTAATACTTTATCGTTTTTGTCATTTAGTGTTGACCCAATAAGACTGGCCAACGCTGAAAAATCACATATTCAGGGGATGGAGGAAATGTTTGCGGGAGCGGAGAGTGTAATAACTAGAGTTATGGCTATTTGGCAGGGTGCCATTATTTATTTTTATTTGATGTACACCAGTAGAAATGTGGCATTCGCTAGCAGACATAATCCCCACAGTCTCTGACTAAATCTAGCTTTTTAAAAATATGAATCTTAGATGTTGGGATGATAGATTAGTAATTCTTGAGATACACACACACACACACACACACACACACACACGCACACGCATATATATATATATATATATATATATATATATATATATATATATATATATGTAATATAAGATATGGTTCGCTTGTTTGTTATACATTAAACTTTGAACAATGTTTTTTATATAATTATGTATAAATTCACACGCAGTTTATATTCGTTTTTTCGTAACAATTACAAGACTCAGTTCAGGCATATTTCCTCAAATTCTCTTAAATATATTTTTGTATTTTAATTTCGATAGATTGATATATGCAACAGGAAACATTACAAGGATTATGGTCATGCCACAATTAAACACTGGTTCCTGCACAGCCACAGAATTTAAGCAACGGATATCAGATTCTGGAGGCGTGGATGTGCAGGGGTGTAATGCATAATGGTACGGAATTGTTAATTTTGGAGCCGAATCGCAAATCCAATTTGGTTACTTATATTGAGATATCCGCAAATACCCTTGGGAAAAGTATGAGTCCACCTATTCTCCCCTAGCAATGGGCTAATTACTATGACATATCACGAAACCATTATCATCCCCCCAACAAGAAAAAATTATTAAAATCTAAATATAGCTTTTCGATTTAAATAAGCTGCAGTGTTTATAAGCAGTAGAAAAGGTATTCATTAATCATCAAATTAGACTGTCTATATTTCTGAGATGAAGTATTATGTACATTATTCGGACAATTGTCCTCATCTTTGTCGCCGTATTTATTACAACGTTTCGGCTGTTGTACGCTCCAGCCTTCTTCAGGTGGTTGGAATGTCGAACTGAACCCTTTATTTCGCTCACTGAGGTAGACTGTTCTACTTCCACGTGCCATGTCTAATGAATGTCAGTTATCAATTATCTCCTGTTAATTTCCCTCTGAAAGTTCTCCACTGCCTTAACCGGGTATTGAACTCACACTTTTTAAGTTCTGTCACTGGATCTAACCAACGTCTTTATCCACTGTGCCATGTGTCTTTGATAACTGACATCCATCAAACATGGCACGTGGAACTAGAACGGTCTACCCCAGTGAGCGAAATAAAGGGTTCAGTTCGACATTCCAACCACCTGAAGAAAGCTGGAGCGTACAACAGCCGAAACGTTGTCATAAATATGGCGACAAAGATGAGGTCAATAGTCCGAATAATGTAAATAATGTATTAAATTAGACGCTGAACATTTTTTATAATTTTATACATAGCAATTAAGTTAGATTTTCATAACAATTATAAATCCAGGATATATTTTCTCAAATTGCATAAATATATTTTGATATTTTAATATCGATAGACTGATATACGCAACACAAAACATTAATATACAGGGTGTATTAAAAATACTTTTGCAAATTTTGGGGACGGTTTCCTGAGACAAGGTCAAATGTCCATATAAACATATGTCCAAAAAGTCATATAGGGTGTGTTCTTCGTGGGCAGGCGTACCAACGGATCTAGTTTTTGATGCCACGGTTCCTATCTCAGCAACGCGACGATAAAAAGCAGCAAAGTTTGGAAACAAAATCCCGTACAGTCCTGCAACCCCCAGTCCATTACCACTCGCGCAGCCGTATACAAAAATCACATCTTCCTGCACACGATATAAATATCCTACCATTATTAAACATGACACTTTTCAGTTAACTCACTACTACATACGTTAAATGTTGAGGACAGACTACCCACAAATGTACACGAATGACATATAACCTAATCTACAATGCAACACAATGCCATCAACCGTAAACATTTTTAAACTTATGTTATATGGTCATATGTACTTTTTCCTTGTTTTGTTGCAAACAAATCCGCCCCAAAAGTTTGTAAAATTATTTTTGGTACACCTTGTGTATTTGAAGTGCTGAACGAGAAGTGACACTTTTCAACACACACACACACACACACACACACACACACACACACATTTATATATATATATATATTTATATTTATACAAATTGATGTATACAGTGATTTACATTAGCGTATTATCTAATTCACAATCTATAGTTTGGAAAAATAATCTGCTTTCCATAACATGTATTTGTTACGTTCACGAACTGTTATAAACTGCAAAGATATGTCACTTTAGATTAGGAATTCCTCAAAGATGTTAAATTCATTGTTTATCATCATTCAGGAAAAAAGATTACCGTGATAATGAGTCTTCTTATTCAGGTGTCACAACGTCCCTCCTTCGTTAAAAGACTTCCTAGACATTTCAATATTTGTACATATTTGGTTTCTGTAGACTCCAATTCGCAATTCGCATCTTAGGCTATTCCTGCTGAAAACCATACACTCTATCTTTTTGCAAACTGATATTGGATCCATTCCTCTAGCTTTCCTTTACTACATTCTGCAGAACGGCGTTTATTTTATTTTCCGTGTCTGCTGTGTCATCTCCATATCCTATTATGATCGTGGTCATCAATATTGTATCTTCGTAGGATTTCTAATTCTTTCAGAATCATCTCACGATATAGGTTCAAGATATATCCCTTAATGGTTAGGATTGTGATCACCAATAGTGAATCCTTATCTTTTTCTTTTCCTTGCCATGTCCTTTGAGGATGTAGACGCTCATGGCACTCCATCTCTTCCTGCCCGTTGTAGCTCTCAATAATTTGTGTCTTTATGTTATTTCTCCTAGACCATTTTCAGCCATCCACTTGTTTAAGTCTGTTAAGTATGTTACACGTTGATTTCCCTTGTTCCTCTTTTCTTCTATCCACTGTCAGCATCAAATTTTCCAAGCCCTCCTTTCTCGTTACGTATCCTAGAAATTTCAGCTGCCTCTACTTGATATTAAGTATGTTCCCTCTTTGTTTGCCTCTTCTCCAAAACCTAATCGTTGCTCATATTTTAGATTCATGGTATCCTTAGAATTATTCTGTAGAACCACACCTCTGTTGCCTGGAGTCTCTTCTTCATCCTTGAGGAGACTGTCCAACATTCACTACCGTAAAGGATGAAAGATATCAAGTAGCCATTTAGTACTCACTAGCAGTAGAGCCCGGCGTTACCCGGGGATGTAACAGTAAGAGATAGATCAAGTATCGACCATCATAAAGACTGAAAAATATAATTGACAAAGATTATTGTTTAAGGTTAACGGACACACATGTCTTAATTAGTTTTTTTTTTCTGTTTGTTTGTTTTTATTTACGAATTGGTCAAACCCAAACTCAAACACAAACATTGTTTTCTATCGTTATGAGTCTACCGATTGAATAGAATTTTATTATAAACAATTGTCTTGTAAATGAAATTTTTAAAGCATTCTGAATGTAAAAATAAAGAAAAAAGTGTGCAAGACAATAAGAAACACAACCTGCCAAAGAAAAAAGTGAAGTTTTGTTAAAATCGGTTGAAAAATGTAGGAAATCCGATCCCATATATAAATGAACACACACACAAACAACCTGGGTTTTATAATAAGTATAACTCGATAGAAGTTGTCCCCCTTTCATTCTCGCGACGCCTCTTAATCGTGTTTTCAAATTGATGTTGTGCAAAAACAATTGTGTTTTTCCAATTTGAGGCGCTGTCAGAACCACCGCAATGCAATTTTACGTAGTTCTGTGAAGTTTTGTCGAAATCGGTTGAAAAATCTAAGAAATCCGATCCAATATATAAACGTACATACATAAACACACAACCTGGGTTTTATAATATGATTTCTTTGTTACCAATGAAACCCTCCTGTCTCGTAATACACGTATTAACTTTTGGAGTCCGTCGATGACCATTCCAATGAGTTCAGGGATCTTAGCGTCGCACTTTCCGTCTTCTGTCAGATCACTTCCCAGATATTTAAATGGCCGCAACTGCTTGATTATAGCGCTTGATTATAGTGTCTCCATCTTTTGCGAAATATCAATAAGCTTATGTGTTTGTTTCAGTGTTTTAAAATGATCGGGGGATGGACATTTCAGTCAATGTTTCATCAATGGACGAGGTTAAGACGAGGGGATAGATAATTTCGAGATTTAAGAATACGACAATATAGAATATACTTTTATATTTTTTGGTCAGACTGTAACTCTATTAACTGCTCGTTCGTCAAGTGTTTACACTAAGTAAATTATAAAAATATTATCTATAAGACAATGATATTAGAATAAAATTTATAAATTAAAAGAAACTTAGGATAAGGGAAGATGATACCCAAAAAATTAGGCAGTTTCTTTAAATTTAATTAAAATTGCTTCTGAAGCTTCATTCATTAAGTGTGAATTTAAAAGTTTACACATAACGTTGCTTTTAAAAATCTACCGACAATCTGCGATAAAAGATTATTAAAATTACCTTAAAAATCTAACCGTATTTTTAATTGATTTTTAATCTAACAATAGAAAATACGCGTTTCCATATAGTGTCATTTTTTGTTATGTATTTCGTATATATTTTATATTGTATATATTTTATATTGGATGTATTTTATTTCGGATGTATTTATATTCATACGTACAGAGTGCGATGGGCAAATTGACTCCATTTTATATTTTTAGTTTTGGATGTTTTTTTTTCTTATTTTGTAGACTGCACAGTATAGTAGGATCAATTGGTTACCCTCTGTGAAAAAAAAAGGTGCACGATGACGCAATTCACTTAACCAGGAATTTGTAAACGGCATACTGTACTGCTTGGCAGTTGAACCGGAAGCTCCATTCCAAACATTTTTGTTTGGATGTCAATCTGAGAAGTACAGAACATTCGGAAAGAATTGGATGACATATTCCGGCGTGGAGTGATCACTAGTGATGGCAAAGTTATACCCCCATTCATCTTTTCACAGGTCCTCTGACTCAACATGGGGACCTACATAAAATTTCTTGAGGAAGCAGTGATGCTCTTGGTTGGAGTGTGGCTGCTGGAATGTCACACAAGCTGCACAATGTCACACAAGCAAGAGAACCCAATTATGGATATCAGACAATTTCTGTGACAATTTCACCCCTTACATCTGGCCGCCTAACTCCCCAATCTGCAACCCCGTTGATTATTATGTATGGGACGCAGTTAAGTCAGAGACCAACAAAACTAGTAACACTAGAGATTATGGCAAGATACCTCATCTTAAATAAGGAAAATGTCCAGAAGATTGTAGGAGATTCCGAAGTCATCTCGAAGCCGTGGTTGAAGCCAATGGCGATTTTGTTGAAGAAAGATACTCTTTCGTGTTTCAAGATATTTGTGTGTAATTTTGGTAAGTATATCTGCTAAAATTAAATATCAACGTTATTTTCATTCCTGCGTAATTTAGACGACCACTTATCCATCGCACAGTCTATATTATAGGCTTATGCATGTCGTATATATTTTCATGTTATGTATTTTGCCTTAAAAAATTTAAATACAAATAATTTCCTATAATTGGCTTTTTACTTTATCTCATGTGTTGGGATATTGTCTCACTTAATGAGGAATTAATGAAAATTGCTATAATATTATTAAACGTTAATTATAATTCCCATGATGACATGGTAGTGCCTCAACCGGTTTATATCAACAAAATAAATAATTCATAAATTAAATGAAGAAATGTTAAAAGTAATCATTGTATCATTTATAATAAAAGTCATAGACAATGTAGTCAAGGAGGGCTTTTGAAGTAGATGTCAAATGACATGAATGAATCAAAACAACTTTATTTTTCATGAAGTTTGATTAATGCCAAAATATATATTCATACAAGAATAAAATTCACTCGCCGAATAAAAATAAAATTTAGGGATCAGAGACTCGTTGGTGACGTACAACCCGGGTTTATGGATCTGAAATAATTTGATAAAACAAAAGGATATAATATTTAAATAGTTCAATTATGACTGAAATATTTATATAAAGCGGTAAAAATATAAGATTATTGTAATATCCGTTCCCGAATTTAAATGTTAACATAAACTGACCGCAATTTGCTGTTTGTTTTGAACCAATTTCTGATGTGTTCTCGAGTTAAATATCTTGTAAACTCACCTCTGGAATATAGGGTTAAAGATTCAACAAAATATGTGTGGTTATGGTTTCCTTTACATGTAGAAATTTAAGTAGGTTTGATTTGGTTTGATTTATTTTGTTCTATGTCATATCAACATCAATGCTTTATTTAATACCTACAAGAGTTTTAGGATAAGTTCATATGAATAGAATATGTATTTGCAAGAAACCAATTTGCAGATCAAATTTCATTGAAGTTCTTTTGTAAAGAGGTTTTTGTCGAGAGTTAAAGGTATTGCTGATAACATTTTTTTCCAAAAATATATTGCTGGTAATATTTTTAATTGTATTGCTGTTTTTTTAATGTATTGCTGGTAATATTTTTTTCAAATATGTGTTATTGTAATATTTTTTCAAAAATGTATTGCTGGTATTTTTACTATCAAACCTATTTTTAAACCTTCAATGTGTTTTGATCCTAACAGATGCTAAACAGCAATTAAGAGGTGTTTCCATGTTCCTCAAGACCTACTAATCAGAGACCTTGTTTCCAAGTGTAGTTTATCATGATACCCAGCACTCAAATTACGAAGGGCTTTGTAACTTCCTACATTACAAATAGAAGTGGATTTATTTGAACTGGTGATAACATAATACTTATAATGATAAGACGTTACTATTTACAATTTTCCTACCGAATAGAATATATTTTTTAATGGTGCAACTTATCTGAAAATTTATCATCATCGCGTCATTTACTATAAATTTATATTTAATTTTTATATTTTTATTATATTCTATATATTTAATATATTAATTTTTATATATTTAACATTTCTACTGTAAATATTTGCCATTTAAGTAGTAATTTACTATAGATAATATAAACTGAAATAGACACAGACCGAAAAAAAACATCAACCAATCTATGAATGAAGATTCAAGAAGTCACTTATATTTTTCTTTCGGTTGTAAGCAAAAAGTTGAAAGTGTCATAAGGGAAAATTAAACAACACATACGTAAATACGTTAGTCTTTAGTTTATTTTCTGTTCCCCTCATTGCATCATGAAATAAGAATGACAAAAACCAATGAATGAAATAGAAAATAAACAAAATACGAAAAAATATTATTCTTTGCGGAAGGGTATAAATTCGATGTCAAATTTTACCAGTATTTTGCAGTATCCGATGTTTATGGTGTAGTACACTTTTTTTTTGCAGTATCTGAATTTCAGAGCGTTGTCCTTTTCCCGGTACAATGCCTTCACTCGCGAAAATATTCCAATTGCACGTGGCTGTGTCCAACAAAGCATTATCTTTCCTCCTTTCCATCGTCCTAAGCATTAATCTGCTTACTCCAGCTGCCATTTTCACAACTAACAAGGGCTTTGTCTTGTCAGTCATACTCAATCCTGCTTTAGGTTCAGTCCACTTACATAACTGGCACCTAAAATCAATCGATGTACCTAACAAGGACCCAACTTCCTCGATGTTTCTCGTATTTCAGATTCTCAACTGACATATTTAGTTCCACGTCACTGCTGCTCGACTTTATTTGAATAAAAATCATTTTTGTTAAAAAAATAATAAAACATATACGGAAATCATGTTGCCAAAAAAGATTTTTCCATATTTGTCCAATACATACAAGACTCAAGATGTACTCTAGATAGAAGCTTTATGGCTGAAGTAGGTTATATGAACATAAGAGGAGTTGAAGACATTAATATAAGTAAAAAGTGAATATTATGAGAATATAAAGGATATAATGATAGTCGCTAGACATTAAGTGGTTAAGAAAGTACATTTCGTGTCTGCTTGGTTGATTTTGTTTAGCGGCATAGCAACTTTATGGGTTTTTTAATGCAGAAATATTTTGACCACCATTCTATAGCTAAATCTATAGATACAATGTATATTTGGCAATTTTCCTATAAATAGCCATCGTTAATTTTTATAAAAAAAATGTAGTTTTATACTTTCAGAGTGTTTTGATTTTGTTTTAGATTTCATTATTTGCCCATAGCTGGGACTACAACAGTAGCTACCAACCTGAGTCGAGGTGGATCTGGTAACAACGGCAATTAAGAAGTAGTTGCACGCTCTAAAATACAGACATATTCTTTGCTGCCGTACTATATTTCGCGGAAGCGTCTAAGCAATAAGATGTTTCACAAAGTTACTATTCATTAAAGAGAGTGTATGAGTAGAACATCCTTCATTCAATTGAATTTGTAAGATTCGAGCCAATTTAAATCCTGTTGATGTAGCTAGGAGGATCAGGGTTGTAACAGATTGAAGTGATGGCACTAAGAATAGATCTAGTCTGTATATTTTTCATGTAAATAGTGATAGAACATCAGTAGGCTTTTGATGTTGCGTCGGTGGGAAAGAGGCTGTAGAGTAGAAAATATGCCATGCATCCAACGCTGCTTTAGCGATTTAGAACTATGCCAGACTGGAAACTGAGGATAGGACTGCTGCATCTCAGATAGAGAAGCAATACGTCAGTTTTAGTTTCATCTGAGTCTTATAAAGATAAAGCGTGGTAAAAGGAATCCGGTTCTTCCTGGACTGGTAAAAACACAGACAGAAATACGAAACTATATGAAAATCGCAGAAAAAAGGCAAAAAGTTAAAAGAATGAGAATGGTTTTATTTAATAAACAATCTAAAATGTTATGCAACTTTGTGCAAGTAAGTATAAAATTTGAAGCAAACGGAATCAAATGTATTAATTATTTGTTTCGAAATAGCAAATGTTGGTGAGCGTTTGCGAAACTGTTTTTCATTATATACATAACCTAATATCAGCAGAGGATGTTTCGATAGAGCAGTGATTATTTTTAATGATATTCAATGATTGAGGCCTCTTGAATTTAAAGTCAATTCCAGTAAATTGTAAACGCGATCTTGAAGCCATTTTTAAATGTTTAAGGCTTGAAACCTCTCTTTTGCTAAGAATGGTGCTCTCTCATATGTGTATACATAAATAAGATTCAAAGAAATCAAAGTCATTCTCAGAATTCATAGTAACTTCCGGTGGCATAAAATACAAACTTCTTCAAATATCAGTCGAAATGCCCTCTAAGATCATGTTATAGTGATGATAATTAATTGATGATTAAGTGAACCGTTAACTGACTGGGTATGATCGACCATGTTTTAGTATATGCACATTGCATTGTTCAAAAAATGAACTTTGAATTCTTTAGATCACAGTATATGTAACGAATCATCCACAATCTAAAAACTATTCTGGTTTCAGAACATCATGTCTTTCAACATTTTTCTTTGTCCGTAACATTTTGTTAGTTATCTGAATTTCACGTTATTACACACGAAATTTATTTTTATTCTTTTGCTCCAGACGAAGCTTATAAATAATCAGGGTATCTGTGATACAAAAGAGGTTAAAGCATTAAGCTCAACAGTCCTTCGTATTGACTTTGATCCTCTTAAATATTCCGTTGTTATTGTTTAGAACGTGAGGGTTATAAACTTAAATCTTATAACTCAATAGTAAGGAAATATAGTTTCTCTAATTAAATTAAACATTTTCAACCTCTTTATTGCATATGGTACAGCTATTTACTGCATGTGAAAATTCTGAAATCACTCCCCCACCAAAATAAAATTGCGAAAGCGTTTCACATTATTAGGAAGGTTTTCACTTTTAGAAATTAAAAATTACGAACATAATTACAGAAATATTTCCAGGATGAATGTGTAGCATATTTCTTATATGAATTAAAACAGACAATATGCCTCTTTTCCAATGGAAAAAACAGATTAAATTACTTTTATACAAGTTTCATAATTTTGCAAGGTTATTGCATTTTTTTATATTAATAGTTAACCAGATTAATACATTTTGGACGTTGCATATTTTTTCCTGGTTATGGGATTTCCATTTTAGCAATTTTACTGAATTTTGCAAGTCTCACCTTATTAGTCAGGTTATTGATTTTTTATACTTTCACTTTTTTGGTTAGAACATTGATTTTACTCGTTTAACATTTTCTTCAGTTTACAGGTTTTATGACGTACATATTTTTTGACCTTTTACAGAATCTCAAAGAAAAATCATCTTGAAAAATAATACAATTAGAAAAATTATATGCAAAGGAAAATGTGTTCATCAAAATAGTGATGATTTACTTCTTACTATAAAAGAGAAAAAGAAAACATCCGGTATAGTTAATCACTATTACTAAGTTACAGACCCCCAAATATATACCTTAACGTGTGTACGCTCATACAAGTTTTCATTCAATTTAAATCTAGGAGATCAAGCCGACCATTTAATCAAATGGGGACCTTTCATAATTTTTTGTTCAGATATTCATTAGTTTTCTTCAGTGAGGGTGATGGAGAATTGTTATCCAAGAAACTCATTTACTTTTTGAAAGCCTCTGTCTTCTTCTTGAGCCATGCATTGAAGTGTGCTTTTAGAAAATCCATATATTTTTCTACCTCAACCTGAACGTTTCTCTAAGATCACCACTTTACCATTTCTAATAACACGTCAAAATATCACGCGTCTTTCATCTTGATGGCATTATGATCTGTTAGCTGTTTCCTCGGGTAGACACCCAGCATTTATCAGCCTGGTCCATCAATGATAGAAGAGAATTCGTAGATGAAAAATCTATGGGAAAAATCAGTTTTCATGTATTCTCTTTCTCATACAATTTGAAAAAAAAAACAAATTATCCAGTAAGCTTAGTTTTCATGTACGTGTGTTTTGTTTACATATAGTATATCCAACATTCGATTTTTGCTTCGTATCCAAAGAATAGATTCTATCTATTAGGTAATGTCTTGGATTTGTTTGCGGGGTAAGTATAAACATGTACCCTTTTCGTCATCTCCAAATTGTGGAGAAATTACAAAACCAGAATCCAACTGTTGTCAATTTTGTGTTTCTGTTGTTATTAATGGTACGTAATCAGACTTGTGAAATGATGAATTGATTGATTGTTTTTACGTTTTATCAATCATTTTAAGGTTATTTAAAAGTAAAATATATTTTATATTGCAAAAATTGTTTTTGAAGATAATGATTTTCTGGCTGATTGATGAAGGAGTAAATGTGGTTAACGTTTACCAGCAAATGTTGGCGTGAGGTATGATGTTTTGGATGTCTGCCATATTTCGAGGTCGTTATGTCTTCACTCTTCTTGGCGAAGTACTGTTGAAAGAGTAATTTTTCTGGATATTTTGGCAAGACTATTTCGGTACCATCAAGACCAGGCATTAATTCCTTCAATTTTCCGATATTACACTTTTTGGAGATTGAGGTTTCACATATCTCATACTCAAGTGTGCCTAACCGGAAAAAAATATTTTTATTGCAAATTGGGCGAAGACTTCGTGAAGAAGTCATACGCTTCCGTTGAAAAGAGATTAAGGGTTATGGAAAATGGTGGACATTTTGAATTGTAAATATACATTAAATATTGCCAATAAAGATATCTAATCAATATGTAAACCTTCATTAACCAAAACATAACACTTTTTTATTCTATGATAAAATGAAGAATGAGTAAGTATTTCTGTTGCACCAGGTAAACAATGTTTTCGTGAATTTAAATGATTTTTGAATAATTTTATTAACATTTCTTCTTCAATTTGCCGTGTCTTTCAATAATACTCGCCATATGTCTTTGTCTTTTATATGTTTTAGTAATGTTTGCCCTTTTGCTATCCATCCTAATCCATTTTCTACCAACCAACATAAGCCTCGTAAAGTAGTTTATTCAGTGCATTTCTCTATCTCTCTTGCCTTAAAAACCTCGTGAGTATCAAATTCTGCAAGCCATCTTTCCTCATTAAGTGCCATAAAATTTTCAACTGTCTCTTTCTGTTGCTCTGTAAGAGCGTCTTTTTTGTTTCTTTTTTCTTTATGATTTCGCCGTTACGCACATGTTTGGACCACGATAATCTCAGCATCTTTCAATAGAACCATATTTCCTTTGACTCAGGTCTCTTTTTCATATTTAAGTAGATTGTTCATCATTCAAATGCATATAGAAGAACAACAAAATACGTCACATTATTTCAGGTCAATTAGTTAAAAAATAGAAGGAATAGGCGTTTGTGATTACTTTTATTTCACTTCGTAATGTAGCAATTTGTCAACCACCATTTAATTTGGCTGAAGGATACGACATTATAGTTTAACGATAAGAATCTGATCAAAGTATTTATTCTAAATCTGTTAGCACAAATATCGTTCTAAAAATCTCTATTTGAAGGTTTTTCAATATGTGTCGTTGGGAAAGAACACATAGGCGTTTGCATTTGATTGAAAAAGTTTTAGTCGGCGACTTATGTAGAAAATTATTTCCTATTCATTTGCCCATAGAAACCATGATTTAAACATTTTTTTGTGATGTCCACCAACACTCGTTGCTACTTTGGTAATGTCAACAAATACTCATATTCATTTTCATAATGCTTATTGTAGTAGAGAAATTGTAATCGCAGATATGACTATAGTACACCGTTGAACAATGCTGGTGTCAGACGCCTTCGAATAGCACTCGAACTAGTAGTACTTTCTCGATAATAGCCGAGAAGTATCCAGTATAATGATCGGAAAAGAGAAATAGTAGAGTGAATGGAGTAGAGAATAGATGTCCGTATGGTAATAGAGGATAGAATAGAAATGGAGATCGGAATAGTAATAGAGTATAGAATAGAAATGTGATCGTCAGTTGTCAGCTATTTCCTATATATATTTCTTTTCTCTATGGTCACGAGATCCACTTAATTCAATAATGGGATCACCTGTGTTTTTTTCATTAGTGATCTATGTTCGAACTCAACTGTCGGCAGCGACACTTTATTCTCATATAACAAAATTTATTATCATGAATGAATATAAATATCTATAGGCGCTTTTACTCATCATTAATTCCAATTTGCTCACGAGTTTCTCGAAGAATATTCTTAATATTGCCTTTCCAGTAAAATAAACACATCTATTTATTGGGTTATGAGAACAGACAAATGCAAAAATTTCTCTTGTATATATTGAAGAATTTTTTGGGGTTTGTATTGAATGCATTTAGTTTATATAGTGGTTTACCTTTCTTCTCGTCTTTCATTCAAGTACTACAGAAATTAGAAATCATTTCTGAATCATTTCACCCCAAGCAAGGCAATAAATCTACTAGGATGCAAGGGGTTACTGAGATTTATATAGAAGATAACGATTGGCATTGCATTTAAATTTTAGAATATCAATGTTGCCTGGGAATCAAGAAGCCGGAAGAGAGTTCCACAAGGGAAAAGAGTGATAGAATAAACTTTTAGCATAGAACTTACGGTTACATCTAGCCGTTTCAAATATAAAATGATGAGAGCTTGCCGCCAATCTAGAGCTGCACTTAAATTCATAAAGTCTAAGTACTATAGCAGAAAGTGATATTAGTTTAATACAAAAAGTTGCACAAGGCCAAAAGGGGGAATGCGAAACGGTTGGTTTTCGATCTGTCTTATCTGAAACCAATCTAGCCACGATTATTGACCCAAACATACAACACCAAAGCAACATATTCTTACTCACCATTTTTACTACAGCTACCATAATACCTAAAGTCTTTGTGTAGTACTAACTAGTTCCCATATATACAATTTGTCTGGGGGTATAAAATAACAATATTTAAAAATGAAACTCAAATGAATATTTACAATGAATACAATTTATATAGAAGAAACTAGACAAAATAGTGTTAGTAATAAACTCTCGCCCAAAAAACATTAATTGTAGCAGAAAAATCAGTTAACTGAACGAAATTAATACGGGACCCAGTAATTAATAACAATCATTGGGCGAATAAGTGACTCAAGTCCACAGTCATCCAAACACAAAAACAAATACGGAATACACACAAGAAAACCAAAAATCGCTCCGCATCTACCAGAGAATTGATATCTTTGTCACTTAACGGGGGGGGGTGTTAAACTAAAGAAATTGGGGACAGAAATAAAGGAGGCCAATGAGCATATATCCCCTAGATATATTAAGCTGATGGACAAAACTAAGTACAAAAGCAAACCTAAATTACGCTAATTTGGGCGGAGTTACCAATGTTTAACAAAACACAATATCCCGATGCCACACAAGTCAGTTTCATTTTACTCGACACAGACGCGCAACACTCACCCCACGTTTTGAAAAAAGATGCTTAAAGTACACGATCAGTTGAGAAAAGGAAAAAATCTCGTTCCCATAGATTCCCATTTGTTTCGTCGTTCATATCACGACGCTCATAATGCGTAGCAAGCAAAAGAACACAGTCTTCAGCCATAGTAAGATGAAAAAAAAAAAAAAACAGAAAACGGTATAGAAAGAACTTCGAGAAAATAAATAATAACTCTCGCCGTAACTCGAAATGAAGAAAGCAAAACCTTAAAACTAAAAAATTAAAATGAAATATGATTAAACAATGAACAAAAATGAAGCAACAAAATAAAACATAAAGTAGTTTTAAAAGATTAACAGTAAATTACACTACAAGAAATATAAAAGTTAAGTGAAAAAGACGAGAGAAGGTGGGAAAGAAATTAAATTCACAATAAAGTTTGAAAAGGAAAAAAAAATCACAATTCAAAATTATAACAAATAAAATCAATTTATAACTTAACAAATTTCAGTTGTCAAATTCTTGCAAATGAAAACTTGACAGTTGCGGACGAAAAGCAGGACTGTCGCAGGTCTAAAATTAAGACGAACTGACCTAGTAGGGAAATCACATAGAGGAAAGTGATATTTATTCTGTACAATACAGAAATGTGGCACAAAGCCGAAAGGGGGTTTGGGGAAAGGACGGTCTTCTTCTGTCTTAAATATAACTTAGCTAGCCGCAAGCACTGACCCACTCGTACGAAACAATATTCCTTACACCAAAACAACACATTCATTCGTACCTTTCTTACTACAACCACCGTAATACCTCTTTGTCTCTATGAAAATACTAACTAGTCCCCATATTTACAATTCGTTGTCTGTGGGAGGAAGGGGATAAAACAACATTTCTAAAAGTTAACCCCAATGAGTATTTACAATATGCATACAAAAACTAATTACAAGAAACTAAAGAAAATAAGATTAGTAATAAATCCCCCCACCCACAATTACTAAATGTAACAGTAACATCACTTCATTGGCCGAAATCAATGCGGGACTATAATAGAATAAAACATTCATTCATCCCAATCACTCACACCGACATGCACTCAATCAGACACAACAACAAATACGAAAAAAGCACTCACGCGAAAACGAAAGGCGCCCCGCATCCACCAGCGAACCCAGGAAGAGCAATATCCTGATGCCTAACCGGCATCAATGTGCCACTCAAGGTCAGCCCCTTTCACACGACACAAGCGCGCAAGATTCCCCCACCTTTTGTTGAATTATGATGAAGTGAGTCGCCGCCTTTCCGTTCTAATCTTGACTTTAAGCTGATGCTTAAAGTACAAGATCAGTTGGGAAGAGGTGACGTGTCGTCCAAATCACGACTCTCATAACACCTAGCAAGCAGTGGAACACATACTGTTCAGCCTTCGTCAGCGCCGGTGCCACATTTCTACAAACGGAAACGGACTGTAGGACAAAGGACTTTCCCTGCAGCATGCGGACCATGAGGCCTTCAACAAACTTGCACAACGGCACTACCTGGCTGCAATGAAAGAAGGCGTGACCCAAGGTCTCGACCTCCCCACTACAACGTCGGCAGTTTGGAGATTTCTCCAAGCCAGCTGAGCAGAGTCTCTTGGCGACCCAGAGGGCCCCACGAATCACCAGCCAGGTGAGTGATGCCTCATCGTTATTGAGGCATTTCAACCCGGGCGCCCAAGGCCATATTGAGCGAGCCTTCTGCTTCGTCAGACCGAGATAGTCAATCAGATCATCATGCACGCCCCACCCTGACTAAAACTTGATATAATGCCCTACGAGTCAACGCCTGGACGTTGGAGAGGCCATCCGAGGCCCATAAGAGGCGCTTCAGAGCAATACGACATTCACGATAGAAGGAGCATTCGGCTCGGGGTAAACGGCGGGCCTCCTCCTCGCAAAATGCACACTTCTCAGGGATGGGAAGTTCTTACGGGCGTCTTCCTTCCAGAAGGCGCCCTCCTCATCCGAATCGCGACACATTCGATCTAGAAAGCTAATGCTAAGCATATATTGACGAATCTTAATGCTCGGCATGCCCAGACCGCCTTCAGATGGATGAAGGCAACAGATCTCCCGACTGACTCTGGCAGCCTTGCCTCCCACAAGAAGGAGAACAAGAGCTTCACTAACGCCAGTAAAGTGTCACACGGAAGTGGAAGCATACAGAGTTGGTAAAGGAGAATCGGGTAGATGTGAAACACAAACTTCCGCCTCCCCTTTAAGGAAAGATTCCTCCGAGACCACAAATTAATTGCGATCTCGGCCTTCCCTCGCACCTCCGACCAATTCATTTCCAACTGGAGATCAGGACCGAACAAGACGCCGAGAATCTTGACCGGCCCATCCGTCCAGCGGAAAGGTCCGGGAAGAGAAACTCCCTTCCACGCACCCAACCGCAAGCCCACAGACTTATCGCGTTTGATCTTGGCCCATGTCACCATCTCATAACAACTGATTTCTTTGCTGACTTCGTCAATCTCGGCTCTGCTCGACACAAGAGCCGAAACGTCGTCAGCATAGGCAGAATACCTGGCCGATGTGGCAGCACCGGGCAGGGCAATTCCACGTAGGACCGGATTCGCCTTTAACTTGCGACGGAAAGGTTCCAACGCAAGAACGTAAAGCAAAGGCGATAGCGGACAACCCTCACGAATGGAGCGAGACAATACGAAAGGCTCCGATCGTACCACATTCACCTCCACCAGCTCACCGGGAGTCGCATACAGAAGTCGGATCCAGGTACGAAAGTACGGCCCGAAACCGGCCGCCGAAAGAAGAGCCTCCAGAAAGCGATGGTCAACCCTATCGAAGGCCTTAGAATGATCTAAATTGATCAGCGCGGCTTCACTGTCGACTTGCTCGATGATCAGGCGCACCATATGAATGTTGTCCTGAATAGTCCTGCCCTTCACAGTACAAGTCTGTTCCGAGCCAATCAGACTAGACAGGACAACCTGCAAACGGTTAGCCAAGATCTTAGCCAAAATCTTTAACTCTGTGTTTAACATAGTTAAAGGGCGAAAGTTACCTAACCCATCTCCACCGTTTTTGTCCTTGCGTAACAACTTGATCACGCCCCTGGTGAAGCGTTGGGGTAAAGACCCTTGCTTCATACAGTTGCCAAAAATCAGTGCCAGCAGGGGAACAAAAACGGGCGACTGCCTCAAGTACACTTCGTACGGAAGAGCATCAAGTCCCGGAGATTTGTCCAGGCCAACCTGTTTCAACGCTTCCCAGATTTCCGACTCTGTAATGGGATCCTCACACCTAGCTGCTTCAGCTGCCTCGAGGCAGGGAAAGTCAGCCAAATAGGCGTCGAACTGAGCAGGGCTCAGACCGGGCTCCCTGGTGAAAAGATCCTGAAAGTAGTCACGAAAAGCCTCACATAAGCCCTCGTTTGTTGTCACGGTCCGCTTATCCGGCAATGTGACGCATGCGATATGTCGCCGAGATGCATTCCGAGCTTCCTCTGCACGCAATTCAGCGGCCATATTCGTCGCCTCAGAGGACATTCTTTTTAACCTAGTCCTAACTACCAGAGCTTGATCCTTCTTGATAAGCAAGGAGGGCAACTCTGTCTTAGCTAAGGCTATTTCTCCACTATCACGGGATTTGACCGCCCGATGCACTTTCTGCTCTAAAGCCGTTTGCGCCTCTAATCTATCTAGATTGAGCCGACGACTATAATCAGCAGCAAACGTTCTGATTTTGGATTTTAATTTATCCCACCAGGCATTTCCCACAACCGCTCCCGTCAGTTCCCTCTGTATCATTAGTAAAAGCTGGTCCCGGAAATCTTGCTCGCCAAATAATGATGAGTTTAATTTCCAGTAGCCAGCCATCCTAACCTTAGGTTTATCTAAGTTTACACGGACCCGGACGTTTTCCTATGATCCGTATAAACTATATAATGGAAACTTTGACACCCTAAGAGCCCTACATCGACTCTCCTAACTAAGACTTGGTCTAGATAACCCGAGCCGCCACTATTAGTCCAAGTTCACACTACCTCCCGAGGGTGTTCATTCTGGTACTTATCGACAAGATCAAACCTGTCGATAAAGTCCCGAAATGGTTTCACGTCCCAGTTGTTAGTACCCGATTTTGTCCCTATGCGATCTATATCGGGATCAAGGACGGCATTCCAATAACCCACTAAAACTACCCGACGTGATGTCGTCAAAAACGGCTCGATCTGCCGAAACAAAGCAGGTCGCTCAGAATGGACATTGGGCGCATAAACCCCAATGAGACGAAGAGGCTTATCCTTTATGGTAACGTCCAGCACGCAAAGTCTGTCCGCCGGATCCGCGAAGACAAGAACACACGCAGCCTTCAATGACTTGCTCACCAACCAAGAGACACCCCTCGAGCGTCCATCAGAACATGCTGAATAGAGAGAAAACCCCATAGACAGAATATTCTCATAGTCACGAGAAGAAAAACGGGTCTCTTGCACACAACAGATATTCACCCCGAGACGCTGAAGGTCGCGAGAGAGCTAACCAGAGAGCCATGATGAAACCGATTAGGGTTGCTCTCCTGCATTGAACATGGCCGGGGTCAGGACATCGACGGCCTCTCCCATTGAGCCAGTACCCATCTCACTCTTGATGGTGCCATCAGGAGACAGGCCGCCAATGTCCAAGGAAGTGATTTTCCAAGCGTAGCTCAGATGTGGCACAAGGCCGAAAGTATGGGCATCCAGTGATGATCAAACTCACTACTCAGTCATAATTGTTCTAGCAAGACAAACTTGCTAACCATTACACCAACTCGAGGTGCCCTAAGTATTTATAGGAAAGGCAGAGAGAAACTACATTATGGTGATGGGAAACATGTGATACCCGCCCAGGAACAACAACATGGCACGATCTTTGGATTTTATCAAGAATCTTTAAATATATATCAGGAGCACAAAACCAGATGTGTCCGAATTATTCAAAGTAAGGACAAATGGTAAACATATAAATATGTAAGAAAGATTCTGGTGACAAAAATTATCGAGTACGATATATTGGAAAAGAATTTCGTAGCTGCAGACTTAGCAATTGACTTATAATATATTTTTTGCACTTCTTTTACATTTTCATTTGCATTGACATTAAAACCCAGCAAATCAATCGTAAGCATACTGGTTCTTTCATGAAGCATGGAAACATTCCCATTAGTCCAAAATTTTAAACATAAGGCGAGTCTGGGTACTTTTTAAAACAGAATTATTTGAAATGAAGCTAAGCGCAAATATTTAAGGGGAATTAATTTCAAAGTAAAACGTCACCATGCTCAAATTACGATATATATTTCGTATGGTAAAGAAGTCCTGCTTTTTAAGCTCTGAAATGTATTCCATCCTTCATCAACTTAAACTTACTTCCACCAGAACTTATGAAAAATATATGATATTTCTCTCCTGGAGGGCTGTTTCAGACACAATAAATACATATGGAATAAGTTGCACACTGGGGAATATGCCAGGCCTGGTTTGGGTTAACTAAAAATTACCTGATGCTATAGAAAGAAATCAATGTAGCTAAATGAGGGTGCGCCATATTTGTGTGTGCGATTATCTTTTTGGGTGTGACATTTTGGATAATTCTCTACGTTAAAATATTGGACATATTTATTATGCATCCACTGTACTTTGCAGGCGGCCATCTTATTTTGACGGAATAACATTCGCTTCATATAAACATTTCAAATATGATACGACAAAAATTAATGGATAATTATTCTCTTTGAATTGGAAACGATTGTAGAAGCCATTACACCAGACATGTTTTTTAGAAGTCATTAACACGAAATCTTTACAAATGAATTTACTATGACACCTTAAATATATTCTTCCGTGGCGAATGCTTTTTTATTCTTGATTGAATGTATATTCTTGTCAAATAAGAAGATTGCTATAATTTCTTCAGATATAATAGTCTGCTAACATCCTTTTCGCCTTCATCTTCAATTCATTTTTGTTATTAAATAAAGAAACTTTTTTCATTTCGATATGAAATATTTATTTATTTTACTGGTGTAGACGTTTGTGCTACTACTGTCAGATTATGGGAAGTAAAATTAAAGTAAAATACTTTTACTATATTAATGCAGTTTAGTTATGTTTCAGAAATATTCATTTATTCTTTTTTAAATGAAAGATCAATGGAACACAGTAAAAAAAAACAATTTTATGATCATTTTTTTACATTTAAATGAATACGAACACATAACAAACAACAAATGTGACGCTATATAGATAAGTAGTTGTGTATTGGTGAATAAAATTCAATTTTATATACTATTAATATATTTGGAAATAAATATTATAACCTTATATCGGTGATGGCAAAATCTAAATTTATAATTTAATATAATAGCTATACATTTTGAAAGACTTTTTATATGTGAATTTAAATGGCGGATTTGTAAAAAAAAGGCTTCATTTGATATAATTCCGCACAAAAATATTAGGATTTTCAAATCATAAAACGAAAACAAAGTGTCTATGTGCTGAACATTCATTCTTTTTCTAAGTTACCAAATAGAAGCCGTCTTAAGATTTGACTAACGTGGAAAGAATTAAAACAAACCCCAAAAAACTGAGATTATCTGTTTGTTTTACGTCTGTATTTTCGGTTTAAAACAAAACTGTTAAATAGTAGAGGACATCTAAAATTGTAACAAGATGAATATTAAATTGACCGTAGATGAAAATACAGGCCAAATGAGGTTTAATGTTTTATTTGGCACAGTAAGAATTGTAAATATTTGTCTCTCTGAAAAAAAAACAAAAAACAAACAAAAAAAACAAACAGAAAAAAGGATTCTGACAGGAAAATAAATGAAAAAACATACTTTCATATAGATAAAATCTAACAAATACATAAATACAGCTATATGCACAGACACACACGCACGCACATACAAACACATACGCAACGCTCACATAGAGAAAAAAAGACACAATTCCCACACACATTTACAAAAACACATATACAAATGTATATTTGTGCATGTGTGCTTCTGTGTATGTATGTGCACACACGTGTGTGCATTCGAGAAAATCCGTCTTAATTAACTTAACAATAACCAACATTACCGCATATAACTTCTCTTCATTTTTAGCTTGAGTTCTACTTGATTTTTCAGACATTTCTTTTATAGTGCTAATGGCAATTTACTAATGTCTGTATAGTCTGGCATAAGGGCATGACAGCAGAGATTCGAGTTAGAGACAAGACAATTATAATAATCCAGGCGTACGTTTAAATTCTGGCCAATAAAATAAATATAAACAATATCAATCATATTTGTCCGCACACACAAGCGCACATCTTATATAGCATTGGTTCGAGAAATCCTTGTTTGAGCCCAAGTAAAAAACAGAGTATAAAATGCAAATTTGAAAGGCAGATAAACAGCCTTTGTTGATGTGCGGTTGGAGTAGCCGTCGCAGACACGCAACATGTTAATGGCGGACCGATTGCATTTCTCTTAATCTAGAACATTCACTTTAAATGATACTTTTTGAAAATAAACGAATACATATATTCACACCTCACATATGGGAAGACTTACATAACAGTCAGTCTACGAGAAGGACTACTATGATTTCGACACCATGGAGAATGTAGTGGGTTGCTAACCTATACTCTTTTCTAAAGATCGTGGCAATTGAAAGATATGTTACATGGCTAGTTAATTGTAAAATCTCCAAAACTAAACTATTTTATATTAATCATCTGAGAGAACCCATTCTGCTTTCCATCAGTATGGCTGATGCTAATCTCCAGGAGAGTGACTCGTTGGGGCTTCTCGGGCTAACTTTCCCGATTGAAAAACTATAGTGAATCCACTGCAAGACCAGCTGCTAAGACAGTTTGTTCGCTGTATCGTTTTAGATATTTTTTCATTTAACTTGAATCTATGTTACATATCTTTAAGTCTACCATTCATCCATGCTTAGAATATTGCTGCCACATATGTCCCGGTGCTCCTGCTCTATATCTAGAGATCCTTTACAAAATTCAAAGTAGAATTAGCAATATCAGTGGTTATGTTATGTCGTCTTGGCATCAGACAAATTTCTCACCGCCGTAATGTTGCCAGCTTCTGCATTTTCTATAAATATTTTCATGGCAATTGTTCGGAAGCGTTATTCATTACGCTACCTAGACCTAGACTTTATGAACAAAAGTGCATTACTAAAATGACGACGATGTCTCATCGATGTAGAAATGAAATGGCTAAATGTAACCGTAAGTTCTATGAAAACAGTTTCTTTTTTTCGTAATTCACCTTCTGGCTTCAAAAATGTAAATGCAATGTCAATTAGTATCTACTGTCCTCTTGAATACACTTATTCTGTACTGGTCTCTTAGTAATGCTTATGTTTTTTATTCTTTCACACCCAGTAATTCCTTGTGTCTTTTCTGCCTTGTTTTGGGTTAATTTGTTTAAAAAAATCCGTAGAGTGCTATGTTCGCCTACGTCATGGAAGTACATAACGTAAGAAACAACATGTTCTTCCACTGATTGTTACGTTGAACATATGACAAATAATGTATAACTTAGTAAATATTTATCGTTCTAAATGTGCGCGCATTCTCAAATTTTTACCTATTATGTATCGTTAATATTTGCTGCAAGACCGCAAATGTGGAGAACGATTGATGACTGCACTCGTTATTAAAGAACAGGGAACAAGTTTGGCTCCCAATACATTACAACGATATTCCTTAAATTTTCATATATACATAATCCGATGGGACTAATAGAAAGCGGCGTCTTAATAATCGGAAGTTGGAATTTTAATAAAAGCAGGCTCTGGAAATCATTTAAAAGATCAAAATGTGCGAAATTAATAAACGGAGCCGTCCTAATAAATTTGACAAGGCCAGACAATTTCTGCAGAAAGATAAACGTCCCAGCCCGATCTGTTATTCTGCGAGTATAAATCTTTGCAAGGATATTGGTCGGCATATACATTAATTTCTGTGTGTGTGTCTTTTAGGAGTTGGCAGGTTAGGAATCTTGAAGATTTTTTGTAAAGATTTATTGCCAAGATTTCAGTTAAACTGTATTATTCTCTCTAAAATGAAGAGAAAAGAAAATTCATAAAGAGAAAGTACAATCTCTTTACATCCTTGCTTGGTGATGCAAATTAAATATCGAAATATTTACTTATTTTTTTAATCATTTCACACCAAAGCAATAAAATTCACTAGGACCCAAAGATTTAATGAGAGTGAAAGAAACAGACAAGACACTGAAAAACAAGTTTCGAGGAGAGAAAATTTGATGATTGACACTGAATTTAAATATTTGAAGATCGTAGTGAACAGCCGCAAATGAATCTCACAAGAGAAGTGTATGATGGAAGGAACTATTAGCCTGTAACGTACTGTAATAACTAACATTTTAAAGAGTGAAATAATGAGATATATTTGCCAATATAATATCGTACTTAGATTCGTGAAGTCGAGGTAGCAACGGTGAATATTCGTCCACCGAATTATCGTAAAAATGATTGTAGAAGACGCGAAGGATATTATCCTCAATATCTCTTCCTGTGTGATGTTTAGAAACGATATTTCAATTGCTTATTGATGAAGATGCTTAAGAAAGTGTTATTATGTTATAAGTGTGAACAGAAAATATTAATATGTTAGAATTTCAATTTTATTTCTCTTTCATCCATATGACACATTATTAAGAGATGCGGGTGGTGTAACTGCTATCGAAGTGGAACATGGTCTCGTTGAGCCGTGTTCAATTTCCGGCCTATGCGTTTACTTTCACAAGAATGCACTTGGGAAAGGCATGAATCCATTTATTCTCCTATCTATGTGTGACGTCGCCCCCCCCCCTGGTCGCAGCGTCGACTCTGTCGTTCGATCTCGTTCGCGGCTCCAAGTGTGACGTTCTAACCCTTTGGTTAGATGATTACCAGCCTCGCCGCTCCCAACTCGCTTCCAACGCATGGTTACCAGGGTAACTGCACTGATCTCCGGTCTGCCTACCCACGTTGTGATTAGATCTTAGACAGACGGGATCAAACAGGGATTGGGGCCGTATGCGAGCCAAGAAAAAGAAAAACTCACGAGGCCAAAAATTAATGAAAAAAAAAGGTAACAACCTTTTATATCTAAATGTTCGTTACATAAAAATTATTCCTACTTCCCGACCCGTTTTGTGGACTGTGGCACCAAGCTTCTACCATACAACTTAAAGACTTCGAGTTGCCTACTTTCTAGAAATTTGCATGTCGGGGTGTGGTTTGGTTTCGACACTGGGCGCTGATCTCTACCAGTCGTTCTCGGCTGATTCTTCTCGCCGCTAGTGCGCGAATCGACTTCTTCTCTTCGGCTTGAGTTGGACGAGCTTATTCACTTCGGCTTGAGTTGGACGAATTTCTTCACTTCGACTTGGGTTGGACGAATTTCTATTCTTAGGCTTGGTTTGGACGAATTTATTCACTTCGACTTGTCTTGGACGAATTTCTATCCTTAGGATTGGTTTGATTTCAACTTCTTCTAGGCGCAACTGCAAGTAACTTCTTCTTCGTCCGTCCTGCAACTCTTCTCGCCAAGGTCCGAACTCTTCTCTCTGTCGTCCGGGGCTGAACTCTTCTCTCTGCCGTCCGGGGCTGAACTCTTCTCTTTGTCGTCCGGGGCTGAACTTTAACTTCTCATCGACTTTCGCGCTGCAGCTCCAACTCTTCTTAGGCTTTCGGGCAATCTTCTTCACTTCGACTTGGGCTGGGCGAATTTCTTCACTCCGGGTTCTCTTGCCCGCAAGGGGCGAATGAACCGGGCCCGACGCCCGCGTTCAAGCTCCCCTCGCTCCGCGGTCCAGCTGCAACTGATTTCTGTCGATTGGGGTCCTGCTTTTATTGACGCCGTAACAAACTGGGGGTCTGCCGGCGCCAGGGATTTCTTGATAATTCAAAAGTCGCATTATTTCTGATTTCCCATTATCGCTCTTACTTTCACTCCTACTTCCTCACAGTGCCTCTGGGGGGAGGCGCATACCCGTTTCCCTGGTCTCTCGTATGTCAGGTGACCGCTCTCGAGCGTCTTTCTCCTCCTCCCTCATGTATCATGTGACTGCCCTCATTAATGAGACCCTGGTCGGCATCTTCCTCCTTCCTTCGTGACGTCTCTAATCGGGCGTGGTCAATCCGGGGCTTTGTTCTGGGGAAGAAATACCTTGTTTAAAAAACAAAATTTAAATTGTCCTTTTCGTATACCTGGTATTTGTCAAAATAGCCCGCCACTAATTAGATGTGACTTCAGGAAGAATTTTGCCGCCTTGTCGGTGCCTTCTGCGAGCCAAAACAATTGCTTTCACCTCTTTTTTCACTCGGGTCTGTTAATAAAATCTTAATTATCTGAATTGAAAATATCTTCCACTCATCATTTTTTTCGGTGGTCCTTATCTTCAACTCTAGAGCTGGTCAGGATTTGTATACTAATGTTTTTGTTTTCGTATACAATTCCAGCGGTCACTTATAAACTCAATGACACCCTTTTCGTTTGTCACTTATTAATATTTTTTTCCATTGTTCTTAAAATCTCATTGCTTCAGCCAACTTTAACAAACTTCCATCCTACGCGGACACAGAATTAGTTCAAGTGCTTGACCTGATAATTTTGACACTTGATATGTGCCCGTTGAACGTGTGTGTTTTCGCTTACGACCTTGTTTCGTATTATGTTTCTGTCTTTCCTCTTCTTTTCTGTTTTTTTTTTATTTTATTATCTCTAAACTCTATTTCTTCAACCAAATATAACAATTTCTATTTCCCTGGATTTCGGTCAGGTACTTTGACCTGGATATCTTTTGACACCTGTCTTGTCTATGACCGTGTTTTGTGTTATCTATTCCTCTTTCTCTTTCTTTTTATTATTTCTAAACTCTATTCTTTCAAATAACAATTTCTATTTTTCGTGAATTTCGGTCAGGTACTTTGGCCTAGATATCTTTTGACACCTGTGTTGTTTTAGTTTTCTTATGACCGGGTTTTGTACTATCTATTTCTCCTTCTCTTTTTCTTTCTTTCTTTCTTTTTTTTTTCCTTC
>CAHIKZ030003325.1:2770000-3025000 GCA_903632075.3 Acanthosepion pharaonis | reverse complement strand
TTTATATAACTGGAAAGGTTTCAACCCGCCCAACGTAGACACGGTGCTATCACTTATTGAGGAAAATTTGTGATAGACAAAAAAGAAACAATGGATAACAATCATTATCATTATTTTCAATGTGTACTTTTGTGGAACTTAGAAAAACAGTTGAAATCAGTATCTCTTTAACTAAATTGTCTATATGAGGAAATGCGCAAAATCGGGAATATTTTAATCGATAAAACCTTCTGATGCCTCAAGGACACATTCGGAAACGGCTTTATACCGGATAACTTGATAGGGGTTTCTTGTTCATGTCGGCCTTTGCATCCATGCTTAATATTCTCTAAAAGACTGAAAGAAATATGAGAATGTTATAATTTGGCGATGTTACAATCTTTTAATGCGTCTTTAATATATGATCTTCGAAAGGTGTGTCCACAAAAGTTACTTTCTCTTCATATATGTATGAGAATGTGTTTGTGTGTATGCGTGTTTGCTAAACATATGAAAAGATTTGGAAAATTTCTACTTTGAACTGTTTCGACTCTGAAGCATCGTTATCGTGAAAATTATTATTTATTTCCCAAGAGGAATATTAACATGAGACAAAACTTGATTCATATGGAGCGTATGAAAGCATGATTTTATCATTACAGTGTCGATATAGAAATTTGAATTTAACTTATTTCAATTCAGATTTTATTTCGGTTGCTTTCTTTTATGTTTCTTGACCAACCATGACTTGGGCGATCATAACTATCCAGGACTTCATTTCCTTTCTAGTTCTAAATAATACCAGTCTCGATACTATTACACCCAGTTCCATCAAGTTATCCAAGACTTTTATGTATATACAGTGCTGTTCGATAAAAGTGACTCACCTGATGTTTTTTACTAAATGTTCTCTTCTCCGATGGAACGAAAGTTGAGCTAAATTCAAAGGATAAGCGATCTAAAATCAGAAGAAAATGTTTTGAAAGCTCTTTGAATTTAGCAGTAAGTAATGTCAAGCATCCGTTCAGTATAATGTTCTGGGGATGCTTTTCATGGAACTGGTTTCTTAAAACCTATTGAAAATACCTTCAGGAACGAGCAGTACAAGATAATTTTAGAGTCTTGTCTGATCCTTCTGCTGAAAGGGTGCAAATCGACCCCACCAAACTTATTTTTTATGCAGGATAATGCTCCCTGTCACAAATCAAAATTGATGAAGGAATACTTTCATGAGAAGCAGGTGAGTGTTATGACATGACCTTCCCATTCTCCTGACCTCAACCCCATAGAAAACATATGGAGCTTTATAAAGTACATGCTCTCAAAAAGGCAGTTGAGCAACAAAGAGAATTTGATTGAGAATTTTTTATCCAAATGGAATTCAATGCTTGGAGATGAGATCTGTCAGAACCTAATCAAGTCAATGCCAAAAAGGGTTGAAAAGGTTATTCAAAATAAAGGAGGACCCATAGATTATTAAATATTTCGAACTATATTACCTATTATAAATAGATTATACCTCTATTATTCTTTATTTAAAGCTGTTCGGTTATGTTTCTATTGATTACTAGTTGCAGAAAATGTGTGAGTCACTTTTTTTGCAGAGTTTTTCCATAAATCTCATTTATATCCAACATTATAATTATCAATAGAATACCTTAGGGTGAGTAAACTTTTTTACTAGGTGGTCAGAAAGGGATCTTTATATCAGTAAGATTAAAAATTAGTTTGCCCCCCCCCCAAAAAAAAAATAGGTGAAAAAAATTTTAAGTAAAAGAAATCAGGTGAGTTTTATCGAATAGCACTGTATCTTTATAATTCTAATTGTAGGTGTTTCTATTGCGATTTTATTTTTAATTCTTTTAATTTATTTTTTTTTAAATTTGCATATTGTATTATATTGTATTATATGTGTCAGAATGGTAGGCGATTAACCTAAGTGCCTGGTGTACCTGGTATTCTGACAGTGATACATTGCCTTTGTCTGGGTTTTGTTTATAAGTCCAAAACGGTGTGAGTTCAACAGAGGACCTCAACAATTTTAATATGCTTACCCACGTTTAAGAGATAGGTTAAGACCACAACCGGAGAGACGCTAAGGCAACGTGTAACATGTCTTTCTGCTCTCAGTCTCACCTAATAGGACGAATAACAAAAAGAAATGGTCCTTTTGGTTTATACAGTTTTATGTAATAGCGTGGGAACACGGAGGCGACACAGACCACAAGAATTTTTTTTTGATAATATATATATATATATATATATATATATATATATATATATATATATATATATATATACATTAGCTAAATTTCTTTCAGGTTTGTATTTATAGACATTGTATTTAATATAACGAACCGGTATTTGCCTTTTTATTTTAACATTTTTGTTGCTACAAAGGGTTAAATTTTAAGCACCGCAAATCAGAGTGTTTATTCTATATTAGAAGCAGGAGCTCCAGAAACAGACTCTAAACAATGCATCCTAAGGTGCATCGGTGAAGCATACTGAAATCTAAAAGAAGAATATATGAACTAAACGCACGTAAAATTAAACACCAAAACTAATTCACCTGTATAACACCGGAAAATGCTGTTACATAATATAATTTACTCAGAAGGAGATGCATAGAGAATACCTTGGTCTGCGAGTTTCAGAGAACACGAAGAAGAGGAAGTAAAAGTTAAAAAAAAACTCATGATTCTAAACATGAATCAAACTTTGTCTTGCTAATGTAGATTTTGTTTTTCGTAACATAAAATACATTTTTACGATTAATCTCTCACAGACGTGCCGTCGCTTTCATCTTTCTTTTTTCACAAATACTTTCACGGTAACTGCTCCGACGAGCTATTTTCTCTGGTACCCAAACTACTTGAATTTAAGCGCCCTAAAAGGTTGGCACCTCAATCCCATCGTTTCACTGTTGAAACAGTTAAATGGAGCAGTTTCTTCTACTCCAAAAACTTAATGTCTCGCACTTCCTGTCTCTCACTTCCTGTCTGTGGAACTCCCTCTCTCTTACATGCTTCCCTGCTAGCTAGAACCTTCAAATATTCAAATGCAATGTCAATCGACATCTCGAGATGCCTTTATCTAATTCCCCTTCCTTTTCTTTATCCTAAATATATAATAATTCTTTACTCTTGCTGTCAATCTCTGTAACCGCTTGCGTGCTAGTGGCACTACTGACTGGCCTGGGATGAAATGCTTAAAAATGCTTTCGAAACATGTTACAGACTATGAAATATTTATCACTTCATCACATTTCTATCGAAGAATGCTCTTTATTTGTTCAAGAAGGACTCACACTCTTCTTTAGATGAACCACTTAGTATAGAAGTGTTTAACCGAACATTCTCAGGTCACGTCTCCTGCAAACGCTCTTACTTCCATTGTACTAATACAGCGTCAAAGATGATGGTCAAGTTTTAACTGCATAATAATGACACATTGAAAACCGTCAGCACGAACATAACAGTGAAATTGACCTTAGTTTTATTGAATAAACTTTTCTGTTTTACTCAGTTGAACATGTGAGCATATACTTCAGTTTATTTGTCTATATGCTGAGATTTCCTATCAAATTATTTCTTCAGTTTTATATTATCATATGGTCTTAATTTCCAATCGCACCCTGCACACACATATTAATGAAAGAAGATTATTTCAATAATGCACACTGTGTATTTTTGTACTTAGTGCATCAGCAGATAACAACAAATTTATACGAAAAGTGAATTAATTTATGCATTTGTAACACAAAGTGCGATAGTCTCTAGCCAAATAATAATGAGTCATGAATGCACACGACTCCAAGAATGAAACGGTTTACATAAACTAGTTATATTTAGAAACTTATAGTTTACAATGAATTCTATATAAACCTGAATTTAATACGATGATTTTAGAAACTTAATTAATGCAAAATTTTAATAAATCTATATTTGATACTGTATTATTATACATGCAATTACTATTGTATGTTCTGATAATTAATATTGAATATTTTATAATTAATGCCGGATTTTTATCTTAAATTCTACAATTATTGTCATATATTTTATAAACCTAGATCATTATATTAATTCTAAAATTAATATCGGATTTTAATTTTGATGATTAATCATTTTCCCCAAAATGTATAATAATGCATATTTATTTTAATTTTATAATAAATATTTTAAAAATAAATCTATACATTATAATGAATTCTTTCAGAAATCTATATTAAATACTGAATTATTATTTTAATATTTATAAATAATAGTGGATGTTGTGGTATCATTAATGAATTTCGAAAACAATCTGCAATTTTATTAGCTCTGACCTGTCATTTTATCATCAATCCCTTTCTCACTGCAGTCCCGTAGCTTTCCTTGGCGCTTTCGATAAATATTTCATGTAAATTGTTCTTATGAACCTTCTGCTACGATACCAAGAGTTGATGAATTTAAGCGCAGTACTAGATTGTAAGGTCACATCATTTTACAGTTGGAATGGCTAGATCTAGCTCAAAGTTTTCCGATTCCTCAATCCAAGCCGCTATCCACTAAGCCACCGTGTATGTATGTATATGTATGTGTATGTGCATATATATATATATATATATATATATATATATATATATATATATATATATATATATATATAAAAAGTTTATTTCATTATATTTCTTTTGAGGGGAACAATTTTCAAATACAACTTTGTTATGCGTTGCTCAATATTGACATTTGACGCATCCTAACTCCACTAGCAGAGTGCCTTCTTACTGCGGGTGATGCCAGAGGACGACACGGATCACTGATCGATTATTTATTCACTGATCTCATCAAATCGCAACCAAGTTTCAAAAGTAGATGCACTGAGTCTCGCTGACTTGACTCGATTGTACCGAATCAAAACTGTGTCATTTGTTACAAAACAGAAGATTTGATACAGAAGCCACATTTAATATATGAATATATATTCTCCTTGAATAAAAAGGAAATCAATGGATTCAAATGAGAATTTGTAGATCTCTAGATGTAATAATAATTTGAGAAGTTTCAGGTAAGGTATCAAATGAAATATTAATATATGTTAAATGTTACGTTATTCTTATAAGTTTGAATATTGTAGGTGAAATTATGCGGTGACATTTGTAACGGAAGTATGTCTGATCAAATGCAATTACTACAAATCTAGTCTTTATACAAAGATAAGCAAAAAAAATAGCCTCACATTCGCCACAATATATATTTACGTTTGTCATACTGTCTTTTATATATGTGTGCTTATATTTGGTACTATTGTGGTCATATGATCGGAATTTCAGCTTGGTCGCACCAGTTTCCACGCTGCTGTTACAATGTAAACATGGCCGCTTCGCTAGCAGTGTGCACCAAGGAGGAACAAACAACAGTCCCAATCAAATTAATGCTTACTGAATGGAGCTAATGTAAGTGAGTATAGGGATGGAGTAAATGTTTTATATTGTGAGGATATGTAGGATTGATAACGGTTGATTCTTGAACTATAAAGGTTAAGATAGTAGTTATCAGGAAACCATACCCTTCGGAATCTGATAGCGTCAAGAGACCAAGCCAGCGATATTCTCTAAATCGATAGCAATACAGAGATTTAGAAAGATAGAATACGGACAAAGATTTCTTCGAACCCTATATGATAGATGGTCGAGGAGAAATATTCCATGCATGGACGAATAGTATGTGAAGGATGGACTCAGACCAGAAAAAAAACTTCTGACGCGACACAGAGAACGAACTTTCCTTACCGTAGTGACTCAGTGTAGGTGTTTCAGCTCAGGTCAGTGGAAAAGGTGAGACCAACATGGCGAGAGAAGGCACGGAAGTATCTCTATGGTGAGTAAAGGACAACAGTTCTGTTTTCGATGCATTAAAATTCGCAAGCCATCTCCTGTCCCAGTCAACCACAAATTGGAGGTCATTTTCCAGACCAACATCCAGATTTACCTTTGTCAGTAATGCCGAATTTATTATTTAGACAGGAGTAAATGATAGTGTTGTCAGCGTAGAGGCCTAATTGAGAACTGATGACGTCAGGAAGATCATTGATGAAGATCAGTAACAGTGTAAGACCAAGGATAAAGCCTTGAGAAACACCAGTTTTCGTGTGGAAAGACTGGAAGAGAAACCGTTCAAGACAAATTCCAATTAAAGAAATAAATGAGAATATAGAGGAATCCAACAAAGAAAATTTATTTTTTCTGTATTGAATTATAAATATTATGTATGCGTACATGATCTTTTTTTTCAAAAAGCTTCTATGCTTTAAATGCAGATGAATGACAGTCAATTCAGTGATATAATACAGAATCTTTTCTAAAACGTCCTGAAAACCTCAGTGTTTAACTGGTGATATATAATCAAGAAAATATGATTCGTTTTAAAATAATTAAAAGTCCTTTATGTAATGTAATGCAGACTCTATACCGATATCTTTATGACAATTTCACTGAGAAAATAGCAACTTTCATAACAGAATATGGCGTTTTCCTTAAATTAACTATTAAAATTCAAATGGAATCATATATATTCTTACATAAACATGATTTTGAATATAAAATTATTTAATCGATATACGCATTTTCTGTGAGGCTTTTATATTGGTGTACATGACAGCAGAAAAATTGACAGAGCGATTTACTGAGAGTATTTCAAGTTGATAAATCTATATAGCATATCACAGCTTACCATTAATCCGGAACTAATCAAAATTGTCTAGAATTAAGCAAGGAACGATTGAGTATATTGTTACACTAAAACAACCAAATTAAAAATAAATTCCTGTTTTTTTATTGGTAAATACACGATAAATGATGCATGCATGCATGAATGATGAAGGCATTATTCCTTATCCAGCAATAATTTGCCATTATAAAAGTACATTTATTTATCTCATATATATATATATATATATATATATATATATATATATATATATATATATATATATATATATATTCAAGTATTTCAAGAAAAGCGTTTGGATCACTAACACAAAAAGAGAATGTCTCATATCGAGAATATTTAACATCGAAAACATAAAGAAAAAATTAATTATTTTGACTAATGCGTGGAAATATCCACCCTTTGCCTGATGTCGGTCGTGAGACCGGAAACTCATGTAAAAATTTATGGAAAATATAGCATAATATTTTTTTTTTAAGTCCACATTACAACCAAAAACTTTTGTGGTTTCTCTCTTCTTTTTAATATACACACTTTTCTCTCGTTGCAACTACTATAACCACTTCCTTTATATATATATATATATATATATATATATATATATATATATATATATATATAAACAAACCAAGACTTGTACCGACAGAAATAAAACATAGATATGAACAAAAGAAACGTAATTTTTTTTTATACTTTTAGGATTCTTTCGACCAACGCTTTTTCAAAAAGTTCGTTGGCGATATACAAACACAATCAAGACACATTAATAATCTCCAACAAACAGTAGTGTGGTTTTCGACTGTGAAGTATTCATAAAAATCTTCTTTTATTGTCCATTGCTCTGTAGACGCAGTTTGTTTCGATTTTCGGTGTGTAGCAGTTACTTCTAAATTTGCATGATGGTCACACAGCTAAATTTGACTTTCAATCAAAGGTAATGGACGTTAAATATGTCCCTTTTGTTTGCATAGGCTCGGCTGGTAGAATTTGATATAAAATCATCGAGGACTCTAAGATGGTATTGCGAGCGAGCACTATGTAGAATGGAAAAGAACGTGTCCTCATACTCGGAGAGAGCGTGTGTAAATATAAAAGTGAACATTGATGTCAACACTTAGAGGCGGCAGGCTGTTTCATACTAGGCACAATCTTCAGGCTACGAGTGCTTCTTTTTTTTTCTCGGCTATTTATATATACAGGTCAGTAGTGCATTCTGGGTAGTCTATTTTGGTGGTTATTTTGCCGGAAGTCGTTTATTCGTTTATTTATTTATCTATTTGGGTTTGATTATTTCTTATTTATTTTTATTGTTTATTGTTTATTTTTTATTTTTATTTCTTATCTTATATATTTATTTATTTTTATTTTAATCGGTGTATTATTAACGTAGTAAAAATTTGTTTTCATCGCTTATTTAATAGTTTTGTTTAGGTTTGGGAAGATAAAACTATTTCTTCAATTTTGGTATGATTGCTGTAGTTTATTCTATCTATTATTTTGGCGGGAGAATGTTTTTAATTTGTTTATTACTTCATATATTTATTTCATTGATTATCTTTACTTGTTTTTTTTTTTCAACGATTAATTTATCGGGATCGATTAGTTAGTTTATTTATTTGGATTGATTTAGATTAATTTATTTTAATTGTTTTTATTATTTATTTACTATACTGTATATTTTTATTTACTCTTTTCGGTTTTCGAATTTTACGCAACGTAGTGTTTTTTATCGTAATCATAACTATAACTGTTATATAAACAGTTATAGTTATGATTTTCGTCCGATTTTTGGTTTGATTTTTATAGTCTAACTAATATTTGGTCATAATGGTTTGTTAATTTGTTTATTATTTTATTTATTTAGGTTTATTGATTTTGTTTTTTATTTATTTATTCTATTTCGTTTATTCAAATAGGTGTGATTTCGTAATTTGTTTGGGTTAATTTGTTTTACTTATTTTATTGTCATTTTTTTATTTATTTATTTTATTCTATTTTTTTCAGTTTTCGGATTTTAAGTAACGTAGTAAAAAATGTTTTCATGTCTGCATTTTGAGATGATCTCGGATCGTTTATTTAATAATTTATTTTGGTCTGGGAAGGTAATGATCGCTATTTCTTCCTCTAAGCAAAATTTGCAAATTTTGGATTGGATGTTGTAGGCTGATGATCTTTTCCTTATTTTCCAAGATATTTATTGCTTACAAAACAACGTAATATACCAAGCCACGATAAAATCACCAGATAATGAAGAAAAAGCATACATAGGAGTAACTGAAGGACCTTGGAAACAAAGAAATTATGCACACAAAACAATTTTCAGAAATAGTAAATACACGAAGAGCACAATGCTTATTAAATATATCTGGAAAATTAAAAACACAACGCACACCACACCAAAAATATAAAAATAAAAAATAAAAAACATAAAAAATAAAAACAAGCAAAATAATCTACCCAAATAAATAAATAAACAAATAAAGCAAAAATAATCAAAAATAGACTACCCAAATAAATAAAACAAACAGAAAAAAAGAAAAAAACAGCACTTGCCTGACGATTGCGTTTACCAAAAACAGCCTGTCGCTTCTAACTTCAATGTTCACTTTTATAAACATACATACATACATATATATATATATATAAAACCAAAACAAAACTGTTAAATACGTGATATAAACAAATTTTACTACATTAATAAATAAATAAATAAAATAAGAAACAAAAAAAAAAATAAATAAATAAAATAAATAAAAAAACGAAAATAAAAATAAATAAAAAGCACTATAACGTTGAACCTGGTAAAATAACGATAATAGAATACCCAATGTTTAACCCGTATATATATAAATAGCCGAGAAAAATAACACACGTGGCCTGTTGCATATAGCATGAAACAGACTGTCGCCTCTAAGTGTTGACTTCAATGTTCACTTTTATATTTACATACATACATATTGACACTTTATCCCATAAATATAGCACACCTATATATATATATATATATATATATATATATATATATATATATATATAAATAAATATACTGAGTTGAACAAAATAATTGGATCAGTTGCAAAATCCATTCCTATATTTCAATGACCCATTTTATTAAGAACTTTAACTAAAACTTTGTAATTGCAGGTTGTATCTATTGTAAATACGTTTACTTATCTAATTTATTGTCTTTGTCTTATTTATTTTGAGAATTTAGTAAGTTTTAAGCTAAATGCGTGACCTCTCCGAGTTAGAAAAGAGAAAATTGTTGGAGCTTGCATGGCAAGAGCCTCGATCACTAAGGTTGCTGAAATATTTTGTTTTTCAAGAGCTACCATATCAAGAACACTGATGCAATTCGAGAAGCAGGGCAAGACCTCTAGCAACCGTAGCCGAACTTGCAAACTTACTGACAGGGACTGACGTGCATTGAAACGCAATGTGGCAAAAAAATCATCGAACAAATGCGGACAAAGTGACTGCTGAGTTGAATAACCATCTGAATAGTTCGGTTTCTACTAAAACCGTTCACCGTTAGCTCCATAAGTCTCCATATCATGGAAGAGCCCCTGTGAGGAAACCTCTTCTCTCCACTCGCAACATTCAAAAGAGGTTGAAGTGGTGCAGTGATCACAATGCTTGTTCTTCTGACCAATGGAAGCAAGTCATATTCTCAAACAAGTCCAGTTTTTCTCTTTTCTCAACTTCAGGGCGAGTTGATGTGTGGAGGCAGCCCAAAGAAGCTTACAACCCTGACTGCCTTCTTCCAACAGTGAAGCATGGAGGTGGATCAGTGATAGTTTGGGCCGCCATATCATGGAAATATTTCAGTCCAGTAGTTGCCCTGCATGGTAGAATCAACAGCAAAGATTACCTGAACATTTTGGGAGATCATGTTCATCCAATAGCCAAGACTTTATTCCCTGATGGTGACTGCATCTTCCAAGACGATAATGCTCCAATACATACCGCTCGAGTGGTTAAGAATTCGTATGAAGAGCATGAAAGTGAGCTAGAACACATCGAGTGGCCTCCCCAATCTCAAGATATCAATATTATTGAACATTTGTGGTGCATTTTGGCGCAACAAGTTAGGAGCCGCTATCCTCCACTCTCGTGTCGTAAAGACCTGGAGAAGGTTTTAATGGAAGAATGACTGAAAATGACTGTATGACGCCATTCCCAGACGTATTAAAGATGTCTGTGAGGCTAAAGGAGGACCAACTCCATATTAAATTTTCTTTGAATTTAACAAGTGTTCCAATTATTTTGTCCAACCCTGTATATATATATATATATATATATATATATATATATATGTATGTATGCATGTATATATATGTATATATATATATATATATATATATATATATATATGTATGTATGTATGCATGTTTGTATGTGAGCATATTTGTATTTGTGTGTGTGTGTGTGTGTGTGTGTATGAAATTTATTTCTATATTTTATTTCTGTCTCTGTTCAGTGTTTCGCGAAATTAGACACAACATTCTGACGTTTCTATGTTTTCTCGAGTTTACAAGTTTCCGCCAGTGGAATATTACAGAGAATGTTTTCGAAAGCCTGTTCTTTTATATATATATATATATATATATATATATATATATATATATATATATATATAATGTACAGAGAAAGAGAGAGAGAGAGAAAAAAAGGTAGATAGAGAGGGAGCAAGTACATTGTTAAAATTTGTAGAAAAAAATCGATAGATTTAAGTAGTATCACCAAGACCTCAATTCTTGGCAAAAGTAGGGTCATACAAATATTACCCGAATTCTGTGCAATGTAACATTTATTGACCAATCAGCGAGCTTTTCTCAAACTCATCTCAAATCTTTGGAAATCATTTCTGTATCGTATGCTTAAAAAATGAGGGCTCACATCCATGAAAAATTTCACAATATTTTCCCTTTTAAAAATCAATATTAAAAATTAGGTAATATATTTATTAATACAACCTCCGAATTTAATAAATTCATCTTTTAACTTCCAGTGATCGGATTTTGTCATATAAATAGCGTAACTTAAATGGATAAAGTAATCTCCAGTTTAACATCTACCAGAAATTGAATGAAAATGATTTGTCAAAATTTCGTTTATTCAATAAAACTTATTGCGTGCTTAATTTCTTTCTGTAAATTATTTCTCGCTTTACAAGTATTTTCATAAAGAGTTGGCACAGACAAAAATACAGAGAAGACAAATAGACATAATCACGATGTATTTGGGGCTCAGTTTTCACAGTCATATTTGTGATAATATTAGCTGGCTGGCTGCTGTAATTATTTACGCTATGCACGCATAACTGAACGTATACTTTCTATTCTCCCGTAACTATCTAGAACATATACTTATCCCCAAACTATACGAACAGAATTAATTTCTTTTGTATTGTAAATTAAAATCGCATGAACTTTGTTTACGAGGTACTTTATAAGTTATTTTATTCAGCTTAAAAACCAGAAATCTTTGTTAAACTCAGTAATAGAATTATTTAAATTTGTAGAGCAGATTTTGAAGATTATTTCTTTTATTCGCTTTTCACACACATCCCTCTCACTCTCTCTCTCTCTCTCTCTATATATATATATATATATATATATATATATATATATATATATATATATATGTGTGTGTATATGTATATTGTTGTGGATTACGGGATGAAATCCGGTACCAATAAATAACAAACGCCAAGAATGAATATAGGAAAATAATGTATTAACGTAATGATACAAACTGGCAATGCAGGTTAGTAGTTCCAGGAATGAGGGTTAGTAGCAAAATATCTATACAGTATTTGGTATTGAAGTATCGCCGTATGACTTCTTACTGAGTCTACGTGCTCGATCACTGTGACTCTTGCTCTCTACGTTCGTTCTGTCTGTCTGTCTGTTACCTTCACTCCCTGTTGATCTCGTCTCTGTTCTCCCGGGTTTCACGTAGCAGTAGTTTATGTATATACTGGTTAGTCCATTTGTGTAAAAAGGAGAACACCTCAACATATATATATATATATATATATATATATATATATATATATATATATATATATATATATATATATATATATATAATGTGTGTGTGTGTGTGTGTGTGTGTGTGTGTGTGTATGTGTGTGCCTCTCTCTCTCTCTCTCTCTCTCTCTGTGTGTGATAAATATTAAATTTTAAGTTTTGCTATATTTATGGATAAAAGTGGTCAGTATCAGAGATATAAATGTTTGACACGGAGGTCAACATCAACAGGCGATATTTTGTTCCATGCTTGAACTCAAACCTTAGGCCATGTGTATTGTGGACAGAGATAACTTACTCAGTTTACCTCACCGTTCGGCAGATGACTCATGTGAAAAATGGTGTGATATTGTGTTATAGTAATCCCCTTGCTTTGAAAATCAGCTTTTACATTCGGATTTTCTCTCGTTGTAATCACCTCCATTCAGGAAGTGGGACATAAAATTCAATCTCCTTGTAACTCACAGCGAATATAGTCTTAAGAAATATGTGTAGAAATGATTGAAAGTCGTAGTGATTATATTTTCCTTAAAAAGTAGCTTAATTTTAAGCACTTCTTGTTTGCTGTTGCAATTTCAATATCACAAGGAAGATTTTGCATCATATATTGTCTGGGTTTAATTTCTCTGTCAGCAGGAAATCTTCGGCCAAACTACTTGCATGTGTAGCCAAAGCTCATATATCACAACCTCCTTTTCCAAACGAGTAAACACAATCAAACAGCGTACCCACTGCTGCGCCGTTGCCGATGAAAGCAAGAGAGAACCGTTTGACATGTCCTATAATTTCTGATACTTGCCCAGTATGACGCAGAATCAGTGTTGATCTCTTTTACAACAGCCGCCAAGTAAACGATCGAATATGAAACGGACATTGAATGGATTCCAAGCACCTACTCCACTAAACATTTATTAAGATTCAGTAAAGGTTTAAGCGATTTGGAAACTTTTACAACGGGAAATAGTAACAAGTGATGCTACGATGTGGCGTGGAAGTGTTTCTTGGGAACTTGTATCCTCACTAGGACGAATCATATCACGTTTTACAATGTAATGATATATTGATCTCATTACACACTAAATCATTCGATGACGATGACACACTGTAAGTAAAAATTACACGTAGTGGATACATTTTAGGGATTTATTTATATAGTTTAATTTAGAAATATGGTTCTATCTATCTATCTATCTATCTATCTATCTATCTATCTATCTATCTATCTATCTGCCCGCCTGTCTGTCTGTCTGTCTATCTTCTTATCTATCTGCCTGCCTATCTATCTATCTATCTATCTATCTCATTGCACACTAAATCATTCGATGAGGATGACAAAATGTAAGTAAAAATTACACGTGGTGGATATATTATTAGGATTTATTTATAGATTTAGGTTTAGAAATATGTTTCTATCTATCTATCTATCTATCTATCTATCTATCTATCTATCTATCTATCTATCTATCTATCTGTGTAAGTGTTTGTCTGTATCTTAAAATATTAATGACTCAAAAACCTAATAAAGAAGCCATAGCGCCACTTGATGTTGAAAGTTTATTTATTAATGCCCCAAATATAGAAATGGATGATATAAATACAAAGAATATTTAAAACAATCCATCTCTCCCTCTGTTACAAATTAAACCTAATACTGTACAAAAACTACGAGTAAGGAAAGCTTATGGCAACGACAAACTTATTGTAACTGTGATTGTTGTGATGATGATTTTTGAAAACATGAATGAAAACACTCTGAATTGGAGACTAAAAACAAGGATACATGAATGGAACTATAAAAATACACACACCTAACTTCCCTCTCTGTACTATCATATCCTGAATCCCCACTCCAGGTTACTAGTTAACCAAAATCATCAACCAACTTATTACACTATATATGCCTAGTAATTATAGTATTAAATCAACCCTTAAAATTACAAAAAACAAAAAAAAAATACTAATAATGAATTCATAGACTCACTTGATGTTGAAAAATTATTTATCAGTTTCCCACTTAGAGAAACGATTGATATAATTATAAAGAATATTTACAACAATCCATCTCCCTGTACTAAAATTTAAGCCTATTACAAAAAGTATTTGAATTGTATCACTGGCAAGACATCCAAAGAGCAGTGAAATATACTTGAAAGTAAAATCGTACGTGAAACATGTGAGGCAACTTGTTAAACCAGGACAGAAAGTTAGAAGTTTAGAGAGGGCAAAGAGCATCTTAAATATGTTGGAAAATTATCCTAGAATTATATATATATATATGCAATTTATTTCAATTCTTTATGAGCTTCGGTGTATAAGCTATGATTAATCAATTAATAAGGAACGTTTATGATCTATTTTATCACGATTCTTCGGTAAAGTTCGTAAAGTAATAATGCATTCTTATTGCTCAAAGTAGAGTCCAAAAGAGTTATAAAAACCTCAGAGAATTGCAGTAAGATATCTTTAATCATTTCGAAAATAAAACGGTTCAAAGCTTAATCTAACAATTGGAGAAATTTGCCGTTACACCCGATATATATATATATATATATATATATATATATATATATATATATATATATATATATATATAGTTTTAAGTGTGCTACATTTATGGGATAAAGTGCTCAATGTCAGAGATATAGCGTGTAAATATAAATATAAAAGTTAACATTGAAGTCAACAATCAGGGCGAGTGGCTGTTTTCATGCTAAACGCAATCGTGATTGCGCCTAGCATGAAAACTGCCTGTCGCCTCTGGAGTGTTGACTTCAATATTCACTTTTTTATATTTATATATATATATATATATATATATATATATATATATATATATATATATATATAGATAGAGAGAGAGAGAGAGAGAGGAGAGAGATAAATATGTATATAGTGATATCAATTATTAAAACTAATACACAGAAGTTCGATGTATTTATTATAACGGAGCATATATATTTTACAACGAAAAAAATTACCTCAACATGGTATAGTCTATTCTAAGCCGTTCTGTATGCAGCAATCATCAGTCCCAACCCCAGACCCTTTCTTCTGGAATAAGATACTTTACGCCCCCACTAGACTCTAACACAAACCCAGTTTCATTATCAAGGGGTCTACCAGAGGAGAATTGACACTGAATATAAATTTAAAACAATACTTCGAGGCTGATGATAGTCGCGTACAGAACGTCTTGTAATAGGCTATACCATGTTGAGATAATTTTACATTTTTTTGAAGATATATATATATATATATATATATATATATATATATATATATATATATATATCTAAATGACATCGGCTACATTAAAAAAAAACATTATAAATTAAAATTCCCAGCATCCCTCGTTCGTGCGCAGTGGCTAGTGCAGCAACATAAACACTTTGTCATACATTTTTTCCAACATTGTTTTTGATATTTAAAAAATAATCTTCATCTCATTTACACACACACACACACACACACACATATATATATATATATATATATATATATATATATATATATATATATATATATATATATATATATATATATATATATATATATATATATATATATATATATATATATATATATATATATATATATATATATATATATATATATATATATATATATATATATATATTCGCTGTGTTTGACTGCATCATTAATTTACAGTATATGAGTTTATAAACCCAAAACATGCAAATTTATTTTTTTTATCTCTGGCAAGAGTGATATTAGTATTTCAATGCTTCAAACGCTTTTGTACCTCTTAGAAGTTTAATTTTCTATTCTATCGCTTACAAACGTAATTAATTTTGCTTACACGCTTGGAAAATAGTGAATTTAAATGAATAATCTAATGGAAACTGGGATTTCTATTTCAAATGATTGTTGCTGTCTTTGTTGGGAAGATATTGAGACGATATCGCGTGACTAAAACTAAAACTTTACTTATTGAATAAATATTATATCTCAAAACTTCTCTAAATATCAAAGAGGTACGTATGCATTCACGGGCATCAGAAGGGATGTATAGAAGTGAAACGGTAATTTCCAATTCACCTAGAATTGTAATTATGGACGGAAATTATTTATTACATAAATAGCCATTGCGAATATCAAAAGTTAAGACATTAATATGCATTCAAAATAATACATCGTATGCCTTGTTTGAAAATACTGAGTTACGTTTCCATTCCTTACTTTTAATGATTTTCGAAAATTTCTATTATTTTTTCAACACAAAGTGTCCGGTTTGATTGTAGATTTCGCTGCCATATATATAAAATAAATATATCCACTGTTGAAATATTAAATTTTGTCAAAGAAATGTGTCTGTTAATTAGACCCTGTAGCATTTATTATTGCGATTCTTAACTGACCAACTGTACAGCAGCAGAAAACGTCATGTTGCATTGTAATTTCTACATTCTAATTTGCTTTGCCAAGGAAAACGGTTTTTTAAAAAGAGGAAATCTTCCTTCTTATCTGGTACTAAAACATTGAGAAAGCACAAATCGTAAATAGTGTATTGATAAATCCCTGACGAACGTGCTGGATGTGACAACCCATACGATAGCTGATATTTAATGTGCTATCCACAAAAGAGGGAATTTGAACAATGCAGTTGATTTTGTATGAAACACCGGAACTCACTAAATATAGTGATTACATTGGACAAAGTTAAAATCACATTTACTTCCTGACCCTGTGTGTATTTTCGGATAGAGCTTAATAATAGACTTTCAACAACAATATCTACTCCTAAGTTTCCTGTTTCGGATTGGGTTTCTTGTTCTTTCTATAGTTTAATTCAATTCTGTACTTCTAACGTCTCCACCTAAACTCTGAAATTTCATTTACTATTTATCTTCATTGATTTATTTTTCTCCTCAATAGGAGTAAACAGGTTCGTTTATCATCCGGTTCACTCTCCGGTATTTTGAACAGGAGAGGTGTATCCATTGTTTCCTGTTTAGGATTTGAATTCTGGTTCATTCTAATGTCATCTTCTTCTCTTTCAATCCCAGTAACCCATTGACTTTGAGTGGCATTATCATCTTGCTTGGGGCGATTTGATTAACGATAAAATACACGATTACTGTTTTCCGATAACACTGATGCTTAATTAAAATGAATGTTTTATTATAAAAATCACACACTTTCTAAAACCTTGCGTATTATGCAGTTGTTAGTGCCCGGTCGCTTTGCTGTTAACAGAGAGATTACTGTATGTGGTCAGTTGGTTAAAATGTTCGCCTTCCAACGCTGAGATCTGTATTTGTCAGAAAACTATACAGAAAAAAAAATTACAAAAAATTGACAAAGTTAAAAGAAAAGCAAGCAAACACTAAACATGAATTTATGAAATAAGTAATTTACGGAGCCGATTGCAAGCCTTTTGAACCAGGTGCTCCTCGGGGATGTGCCTAAAAATCATACCACTGGATGACCCGAGCTTTTTGTGCGAAATTGGGTTGACGTAATTGTTCGAAGGCCGTCGCTTTTTGATCTAGCATGAAGTCAGAAGTCACCGTGACCATAGTTTTGAGCGTAGTGGCCCAGGTGCGCTCTGTGGGGGTTAAACAATTATGTTCCTGAATAGATGTCTGCAAAAGGAATTAGTCGCTTTAAAAAACGAAAACGAGTATTTTTCCATCAACATTATTATTATTATTATTATTATTAAAGATTATAAGATGCTTTCTCACATCTGATACCATGTCACTGATCAAATCTTGCAGAGTTCAATGGCGCCGCTGGATTAGTGTCATGGTTAGTGTAAATGATAGGATGAAACCAATAGTAGTGTGGAATAATGTGAAATCTGAAGTATAATTTAATATCGAGGAAATCGCTGACAAGACGTCATACGGGATAATCAAACTGAACTCACCAGCTCTTGTTCACTCTGATACATTAAACAGAGTTGTGTCTGATAAGCATTTAAATGAGAGCCGCTTTAGAAATCTGGTTACTGCAAGCAACTTCCAGCCAATCTGTTGAGCGTAGGGCTTACTGACCCGGAACCTAGGATTGGAATGACGAGTCTAAATTCCAATTGAAGCTGTTGCTTTCGCTTTCTCACTAAATGCACTTAAAAAAAATTATGAAACCCGCTTTTCTCCGACTAGATAGGAATTAGTAGGAAATATGATTAGAGTGGATGATAATTAATCTAGAAGTAATAATTACTGAATTCAAAACTAATTTGGCGTAGGATTATCAATTCCAGTCAGTAAATACCAATTAGATAAGAAAACCAGAGTATCCGAAACTATTTTGGTTATACTGTGGCCCTATAGTCCATTGGGAATATTGAAGTTTTTAAACAAATATAGTAAAATATTACATGGAATACAAATATTTGAATAAATATTCTTACCTGCGATATATACATTTAAAAACTTGACATACATTTGTTTGCATGTACGCGTCTCTGTGTAGGCATGTTTATGAAGCTTTTAGTTTTATATATTTATACGTTTATATTACCTTGCTTTAGAGTTTCTTATAAGACTGGAAACAAGAGAAGTGTGTCTCAACAGAATTATACTCAGAATATCATGCAACGATGTAATCTGAAGAAAATGGAAACAAGATAAAACATTTATACATAGAATCAGAAAGAGACAGCTGAAATTTCTGGAACACACAGAAGAAATCAAGATTAGGAGAATAATATAATCAATGAGTATAATGGACGTAAAAGAGACATATGAAAATCGGCGGCTCACCTACCTGACGAGCTTATCTGAATACATGGCGGGCCGAATGACGATAGTGAAATGATAAGAGTTAGTGAGAGCTACAATCGATAGAACGTAGTGGAGAGCAACGATTCTTCACGTTCTGACACAAAAGTTATATTTCAATGGAATCAAGTATACCAGTACAACATTTTACAAATAATTTTAATACTTTTTCATACATTTCGAAGCAATGCAATTTGAAAACATTTTTTACTCTTCATTATAGCTGGACGATAGTCATGCGAAAATAAAGAACAATTTAAAAATTGTTTAATTGTTTGTTTAGTGGCATGCCAACTCCTAATAGGTCATTTAATGCCTAAATTTCATTTTCTTGGGAGCATTAGTAATTTTCTTTATAAAAATGTATTGTTGGTAATTTTTTCAATAATGTATTGCGAGTATATGTTTTTTACTATGAAAATGCATTGTTTGTATTTTCATTATAAACATGTATTTTTATACTTTCAAAGTTTTTACCCTGTTTGGGGGTTAACTATATGCCCATAGCTGAGCCCTAACTCTATCACACCAAACCAGGGTGGACCTGGGAACAACAGCAACTATGAATTTGTTCCACGGTCCTCAAAACCTCCAATTTTCTAATCAGAGACCTTGCTACTGGATGCAGTTTATCGTCATAGCCAGAGCGACTAAAACTTGTATGAACCCAGTTAATTTTATTTTCTCTAATACTGTCCTCTGTCTGCAAGTAAACTTTAAAGGTAAAAGCAATGAATTAGACCATAGACAGACATTGTCACTCGAGTTTTTTTTTTCGCCTCGACTCTTTTGAAAAGTACAGTATTTTTGTTGCTCTGTTTGCTGTTATTATTTGAATAGAACCAAAGAAGTTATAAAGCAAGTTCATCAGACGAGATTAACGTTGCATTTTTTTTTAAATCAAAATTAAAATTTGAAGACAATAAAACATTTTTCATGGAAAGAACATAGCCAAAATTGATTAATGTTCATTCGGTGACACAACTTTTATAAAGCTAATCACAAAACTATTGGATGACATTTATCGAAAGAAACTGAAACATATATAAATTATAGCTAGAATGTACTCTGCCAACCAAGGAAATTTACAAAATGTACAATTAATCGAAGACAACCATTATTTTCAGAGTAAATATTAATTATATGTAGCGTATTTCTGTGTAGTTCATTATAGATTTCATGATCACTTTCAGTATAACAGACAAAATTAACCATATATATATATATATATATATATATATATATATATATATATATATATATATATTATCATCACTGCAAATATCATTTTCGTGCTAGCCATGTGTGTGTCAGGAAACGTATCATTTTTTCAAACTGTCAATTACATATGTCTGACTGCGCATCCAAGATACTTAATAAAAAGCATTGGTTATCTCGTGAGCACAAAGCAAAAATGTATTTTAAAGCATGCTGCTTAAAGAATTCCATGAATAATAAAGTTGTTCATTCTTTGCACCAATTTGTCACCGTTATTAATCTTTGGGAAATTTGCTGGCCAATTCTCCATGGAGTGACGTGACTTTGTGAATCATACAGTTTCAATTTAGTCATGTAGACACAACTCATCAATGAATAATTCACTTATGAGTGGAAAATATAGTTGATGATATCTACTGATCTTCAATGAAAAATTAGTCGAAAATGTTAGCTGTCTCATGTTAAGAAACATTAAAACTACTAAGTCAGATACATAGAAAGAGGAAAATATATTTCTAGACAACCTTCTAAAATCCTGGGTAATTTAATCATATTTTAAGAATACGGTCGTGAGGAAAACTTTTCAACACTTAATAGTATATCGTAATGATATAGGTCAAAATGCTGTGATATACTTGCAAAAATGTCAAACATATATTTCTATACATTAGTCAGAATTTTCTCCTAATTAAAAATATTTATTAAACATGATATTGTAATTTAACTTTACGCGACTAAAAATTATAAGATGCTAATTGTTATAGTCTAGACGTGGTAAAATCTTCATTTTAAATGATAAGTAGAATATAATTTTGCAACATACATATTTTCATTGTTAAGCAACCCTTGAAGATAATTAACGCTGTTCGTTTATTGATGAAATCTTCATAGATAAGATAATGGAGGTGTTGGCAGTTTTCTCAAACAAGATATTAAGAGAGAATATAAAAACAATTTCGTACAATTAACAACAACATATTTTATTGCCGGGGCAAAATAAGTGGGAAGGAGTGAATGAAGATGTGTATGTAGAGATGTTATTTTTCGTACGCAGTTGTGTGCAAAGTTCCGTTGATAAATTGTCAGGTACTTACACATGGTAGGTGTCTTTTGTCCGTTTGGTAGATTTATGAGTTATTTCTGTATGTAATCAAGTATACTAAAGATATCATATGCCGTATAAAATGTTTTTGTATGATCAAATTTCGTGAAAATTACCGCTGATTGGAATAAACCTTGTCTTATTTCTAAGGCTCCCCCCCCCCGGCTAAAAGTAAAGAGAAAGTTAGGGAGACTTTCGAGATCTTATATACTGTTATTGATAGCGCATTCTTGCGATTGCTAATAGGAGTTCTTTTTTGGATGAGTTGAATAATCTTGCACAAGTTTACAACAGTCACGTTTCCTTTAAAAAAATTGTTTATCTTCATAGAACGGCCAAAGACGTGAGATATAAAGATTCCATGTCATGTATTAGTAGTTAATCAGTTTGGCTATTCATGTTTTATTTTTATTTTTACTGTCTCTGCTACGATTTATGCTCGTGCAAAACATAAATAAGCGGGTGGTTGTCTGTTTTTGTATTATGACTGTGAAAACAAATGAGGGAATTAGATCCTTAAGAAATAGAGCCGTGCACGACAATGTTGTGTTCAGTGAAGATGGCTGAAACAGTATGTTCACATTTTCTTAATACAATCGACCCTTGAATCGTATGTTGTCGTGACACCGGTCTTACTAATGAGGATATTGAGAGATGACGATTTTATTAGACTAGCCAGAACGCGTACGATGTGCCTTGCAAATATAAAATTTAATTCAATCTGATAATTACTAGTGTCACGGTAAAAATGAATGGAAGAAAAAATTGAAAACCGAAATGTTGCATTTTCTACACAATTAAATTTGAAACAGGTAAATATAGGCAAGATGACATTTTTCTTAATATCGCCATTAATTATTGTATCTTACAATAATTCGCCATTGTCTGCTCCTTAAATATTCCATTTAAAAATAATTATTTTTCGCTTCAGTTTTTATTTGGATTATTATTCACTAACTTTTGCTACTTTTTTAAATTCATTGAAGCATCAATTAATCTGTATTCTCATATAAACAATCCGGAAGTAGAATCCTCAATCAATAGATTCTTGTAAAGGAAGAACAATCTTCACAGAATACATAAAATATATATGTATTTTTATTTTTCATTTACATAATTATATCTGGTCTTGATTATAATCGTAGTGGGTAATGCTAATGGGATTAGCCGATTCGTTTTTTTTTAATGATTTCATCCAAATCAAGGCGATAATACCACTAGAACACAGGAGTTTACAGAGTGTGAAAAAGAATGAGTAGATTTAGTGGGGAGGGTTGAGGAAATGAAAAAAACGAAACAGTTATCATGAAGATAGAAGATAGCGACTGACGTTGCGTTTAAAGTTTTGATGATTTAGTCGTTAGGAAAGCAAGAAATCAGAGAGGACTTGCACAAAGAAGAAGAGAAAGTAGCAGTTGCATCTCGTTAGTTGATCAGTAAAACAGTGAGACGTATTTTACCAGTCTAGTAGCACGCTAAAATTCATGGAGTCGAGGCAACAGAGGGAAAAATTAAACTGGGAATGGTAGATTTATAAAGGTGAAAGATGGATTCGGAAGAAAAAATCTTTCTGGCACGACACAATGAATTAATGTTCTTTGCTGTAGACGTAGAAACTGATTCAATAACGTCGTTCCACTACATGTCAGTGAAAAACATGAGGCAAAGAAGTCGTAGAGTGTTGTTCTCCTGCAGTTTAGCATTAGCCATGATTATGGTAGGCAGAAAAGCTTCTCATTGGTGATGCATAAAGGCAGTTTTGTTTTGGAAGCGTTAAAATATACACGCCATTTCTTCCCCCAGTTAAACACTAATAGAGGTTCTTTTCTAGAGCAGTTGGCAGTTATACTTCTTTTGGATTTCTTTGACTTGCAAATAAGACAAGAGTAAATGATTGTGACATCTGCATAAACATCTATTTCGGAACTGATAACACCGAAGAGAGCATTGATGAAGATCAGGAACAGTGTAGATAGAAAGACTGGGCCTGGAATCCATGTGTCAGTATGAAATGATCTGGAAGCTAACGCGTTCAAAACGACGTTAATTACACAACTTGTTAGGAAAGATTGTCTATTCGCCCCGTTACACCGTAGCCCAAAATCTTGCTCTAGGAGACCAATTAATGTCTTCGAGATATCTAGAGCCACAGTTCGAGTTTCACCATGTCTAAAGTTTCATAGACATATTAATCGATGGATATTAACACCTGTCGAAATGGAAGCATCATTGTTTTCCAAAGGGTGGCCGTACTTAACCTATTCGGTATTGACTGGAGCCTCAGATACTTTACCGAAAAGAAGTAAGACACTAATAGGGCAATATTTACATTTCTCCGGAGTTTTTAAAACAGGAATTACACCGGTGAATTTCAAAGAAGCGGCAAATCAGGAAGCAGCGAAGCATTTGGTGTACAGTTTAGAGAGAACAGGTGTCAACTCAGGAGCACAGGTCTTTAGGATGTCTGCAGGGATCCCGTCGCATTCGCTTCCATTTTGGGGATCTAAATTAGAAGTTATATCAGAAATCAATGACGGGGTTATGCGCATATAACTCAATAGAGATTAGGTTCCACGGGAAATCTGGCAGAGATACTGTAAATGTCGAGAGTAAAGTTGAAAGAGAACTTCCGACATAGACACTCTGCCTTACCTGCAGTAGATGTCAAATACTTGATGCTGAAATAAAGAGATGAACTGAGGATTTACTATGTCATCCTCCACAATGAATACCTATGTCATCTTCCTCTATGATTACTTATGTCATCCCAATCTATGAATACCCGTATCATCCCCCACTATGAATACTTATGTCACCCTCCACTATGAATACCTATGTCATCCTCCACTATGAATACTTATGACATTCCCAACTATGAGTACCTAAGTCATCCTTTACTATGAACAGTTATGTCATCCCCCACAATGAATACCTGTGTCATCCTCAACTATGAATACCTATGTCATCTTCCACTATGAATACCTGTGTCATCCTTCACTATGAATACCTATATCATCCCCCACAAAGAATACTTGTCATCCCCAAATATGAATACCTATATCATCCTCCACTATGAATACCTGTGTCATCCTCCACTATGAATACTTATGTAATCTCCAAACTATGAGGACCTGTCATCCTTCACTATGAATAGCTATGTCATCCCCCACAATGAATACCTATGTCATCTTCCACTATGATCAATTATGTCATCCCCAACTATGAATACCTATGACATCCTCCACTATGAATACTTATGTCATCCCCAACTATGAATACCCGTATCATCCTCCTCTATGAATATTTATGTCATCCTCCATTATGAATACCTATGTCATCCTCCACTATGAATAATTATGACATTCCCAACTATCAATACCTATGACATTCTCCACTATGAATACCTATGTCATCCCCATACTAGCCTTACTTATCATTAAATTGGTCTCGGGAAGAAGAGTAAGATCGTTATTTCTAATAAGAGATCCATTTGCGATATGGTAGGGGTTTCTTAACTTATCATTGCCAATCTCTTAACATCTATGCTTGTAAATGTGATTAGTAATATTTTAAATTATCCATTACTGGATTTGTATTTCTATTCAGTTTATAATTATGCACTCTACCAAATTCGAAGCAAACAGAAATAATACAAATCAATTATATTCCGAAACTCCTTGCATATGGAATTATTACTTTAGTCTATGAGCGGGATGATTTTTTGCCTAAATCATTCTCACTTGATTTTTTTCGAGGCAATAATTGCGACGGTAAGTTAATCATATGGTTTGGGCACCACTAATAAGTCGTCTTCGATAGATCGTCATCATTGTTTCTGTGAGTCTGTTAACCAGTATGTGCAGACTAATCAAGCGTGATAACAGATTGATAATAATGACAAACGATGTCTGGATTGTTTCCAATATCATGAAAAATATATTTTTTAACGTGATTGGATCTCTTTGCTTCGTAGATATGATTTACTACAGGGGAATTTTCTCTATCGTCCACTAGTCAGGGAGGAGACTTTATCGGCTGTTGTTTGATATCAATCAGTCGTAAAATGAACAAGGAAATCGAGTTGCTGAAACAAAATATTAACAAAGGAATTAAGATATATTTTATGTTGGCCATAAATCCTTATGTTATTACTCTGACAATGCAGTTTGTAAAGTATTTTCGACTTTGTGTTTTAATTGGTAAAACTTTTAGTATAGTCATGTCATATACGAGGGTAAACCGATATTTCTCAAGTGGACATTGCGACAGATTTTAATTTCAATTTTCTTGTATCGCATTTGACTTAATTAAAGCTTAACGTATTTGAGTTAATATTTCACTGGGACATTAATAGGTATCAGATCATTGTAATTGTTCGTGCACGATTTTTGTTGTAAATATAAAATGACTGCAACTTAACAGAGGTGATAGTTTTGGTGCGGATTACTCGTGTGTTCTACATTAAAAGATTACATCATTCACTCGCAAGTCACACTTTGTTGAATATTGATGCTTAAAGACAAAAGATTAAAAGTTGCACGTTCGCCATATTATGAACTATGAATTTCGGAAAGGAGTAAGCGTCGGAACTACAACAAAATAATTCTGAAGATTTATTTGGCTCCAACACTTGAGACGGTCAAAATAGTGCCTTGACAGATTCCGTTAGGCTGATTTTGATTAGGCACAAGTCGACCCACTGATGTCTCTGAAAGCGATCTGCTTGCTACCCCGAAAAAGAAACGGAAGATTCCGGCAGAAGAGTTTGCTAAGACCTCAAAAATAGATAATTCAATTGTCTTTCGCTATTTGAAGAGAACTAGGTTCGTTTCCAAAATCGAATTAGTTCCACATTCTCTAACGGAACAAAACAAGCTCGATCGTATTTCTGAGTCGATTTGTTGTTACGACATGAATGTGTGTAATTCTTGGACAGAATTGCCACAAGCGATGGAAAAAGGATAGATTATGATAATGTTCGACGCAAACTCAGCTGAAAACAAGCTTTTGAATATGCAGAGCAGGCATCCGATGAAACTTTTCATGTGTGTTTGGTTTGGTTGGATAATAATGTGATAATACACTTAGAGTTGTTTCCATTAGGCGAAAATTTATCCAAAAAGAAGTAATGCAACCAACTCACAAATCTCCATGCAACTATTCAAGAAAACCGGCCGTTTAGGGAAAATCAAAAAGCTGATATTTTCCACTACGTCAATGCAAGACCGCCTGTTACAAAACATACCATGCAGAAACTTAAATAGTTGAACCCCCTAGTAGCCATCGTATTCCCCTAACCTGCTCTTTCGAATTTTAATTTGTTCAGGTATCTATAGAACAATTTAAATGGACAATATTTGACTCTGTACAGTTCGTCGAAAAATACCTCACATCGTTCTTCCAACACAAAACACGAAGTAACTATGAAAATGTCATCCAAGTAGGCTCTATATTTGACTAACATTGTTTTCCTGTGTATGTAAAATTTTGTTTTTAATTTTATAATCGGGCATAAATTGTGGCAGTGTTCTAATTAAACATAATATTTTATAGTTGAAAATATTTAATAGAGAAAGTATATTTATACAGAACATAACAATTTATAGTAAGTTAAATCGCGCTCATCTCCTTGATTTTTACCTGCTTGCTTTGCCGTTATAACCTATTGGAATCACCTTTTCCGCCTCTAGCTGAGCGACATGTCTGATTGCAACAGATGTCTCTTTGTTTCTGCTCATAATGAGTGCAAGCGTGTTATCAATCAAGCGGAGTTACTGTCTGCTGATAAAATGAAACAACATATTGCATCTCTCATATTTGGCTTTAAAGATTATTCAGTGTGCTGAACAACACTAAACACTCGACTCATCCGGAATAACGTCACCTAATTTCCCTATAGAAATGAGGTTCTACTAAATGACATGTGCATACCCCCTTGGATTGTACCCTCATAAATATAGTGGGGTTGAAGATATACCAGCCGTCGTCCTAAATAAATGTCTCCCGTTCTCTCCAAACTATACACCTATTGCCTCGCTGATTCTTGCTTTCCAGCCTGTTGGGAGACCTGCTCTGACGTCCCTGTCTTTAAGAAATCTGTAGACCCTTCTGGTCCACCCAACTACTGTCCTCCTACCCCTCTTCGGCAAAGTCTTCGAGACCTTAATCAATGGCGATGTGGTTAAACATCTTACCTCTCACGATATACAAACAATATGGTTTCTGCTTTGCCCAGTCTATCTCTGATGTGATCACGGCCATCACAGAATATGCACACCAAGCTCCTGATAATAACGACGAAGCTCTAGCTGTGGCTTTAGATATTTTGAAGACGTTTTACATGTTTGACATACCGGCTTCTACGTAAGCTTCAAGGATACGGTATTACAGGGTGATTATTGAATCAATCCACTGATTCTTGTCTTTCAGTTCCATTCAAACGAACGCTGGTGTTTCCCAAGTCTCTATCTTTGGTCCTCCGCTATTTCTGATCATCCGCTCAGCGCACATACTGAAAAATTGTGTTAACACAGTTCTTATTATTAATAATACTAATACTACTTCTCAAGTAGTTATCTACCCATAGAAAACAACCTTTTACTCCTGTCTCAATAGTACATCCGGCATTAGTGACAAATTTAACCCGGCCGTTTGTCTTGAAAAGAACCTGCAGTATGTGGTTGATTAGGAAAAGAAATGGCTTGCAGATTTTAATGCATCCAAAACGAAACTGCTCATATTTACCTACCACTGAGAAACTTATCTGGCTTCTATCAGCAACGCTTTGCTTAACTTCACGAGAGAGTCTCACTGCACCTTGTTGGTTTCACGTTTTCCATTGACTTGCTGTAGAACAGCCACATTGAATCATTTGCTGCATCCACCAAATTAAAGTTGGTTCTCTGTGTCATGTCAGAAGGTTATCGCCGTCTGAATCCATCCTTCGCATCTACAAATCAAACACACATCCATGCATGGAATAGTGCTGCCATATATGGTCTGGTGCCCCACTATATTCATTTCGAGTTTCCCGACAAAATCCAAAGAAGGATATACAATATGACCTGTACTGACTTAGCATCTCGACTACAGTCACTTTCTCAAAGTCGTCATATGTCACTCCTCTGTCTTTTCTACAAATACTTTCATGGTAACTGATCTGAGGTGTTATTTTCACTGGTGCCCCGACTCCATGAATTTAAGCCTATTACTAGGTTGGCATCTCGGTCCCGCCTTTTTACTGTCGAAACATTGAAATGCTACCGCGTCTTCTGCTCCAACAGCGTCCTCTCTTGCACTTCCCGACAATGGAACTCCCGTTCTCTTAGAAGATTTCTGACTGTAACCACATTTGCCTCCTGAAACAGACCATCCAGCATATGCAGCTACATTCATATGTCTTAATTAGTTTTATTTTTTATTTTTTACGAATTGGTCCAACAAAAATATTGTTTTCAATCGTTATGAGTCTCCCCATTGAATTTTATTATAAATAGTTTTCTTGTAAATGGAATTTTTTAAGCATTCTGAATGTTAAAAATAAAGAAAAAAGTGTGCAAGAGAATAAGAAACACTACCTGCCAAAAAAAAAGTGAATTTTTGTTTTATGGGCTGAAAAATATAGGAAATCCGCTCCCATATTTAAAGGAACCCACACACACAAAAAAAACCCGATATGAGTTGTCCCCCTTCCATTTTCACGATGTCTCTTAATCGTGTTTCAAATTGATTTTGTGCAAAAACAATTATATTATTATTTCCATTTTGGGCGCTGTTAGAACCACCACAAGGTAATTTTATGTAGTCCTGTGAAGTTTTGTTGAAATCGGTTGAAAAATGTAGGAAATCCGATCCAATATATAAACGTTACAGACACACACACACACACACACACACACACACACACACACACACACACACACACACACACACACACACAATCTGCGTTTTATAATAAGTAAGATCAAAAAGAAAACCGTAACGATTCCTTTTGTTGGAATTTATTTAGTGAATATCTATATATTCATCTTTTCAAACCGAAATCTCTTAGTAAATGGAGACAATACACGGGACTGATGTATTAGAATGACAGGGAGAAGGAAAAGCAAGAGAGAAGAGAAGTGAGAAGGAGAGGAAGAAGAAAAGTGATGGATGGTTAAGTTCTTTTAATAAGTGAGATAGATAAGTGAGATGTATGGAAAAGAAAGAAAAGGAAGAAGTAATAAATGGGTAGGAGTAAGCCTCAAAGAATGACACGGCCAAGAAATCCTGCCCAAAATAACTGATCATATCGTCCAACTTGCTGTATAAACCGATGTACAAAGTTCCATATCTTAAGATAAAAAAAAATTTATTGGCCGTGTCAGTCTTTTTAATCGTACTACTAAATATTTCTGATTGATGAAATGAATATATACATATTCACGAAACAAAATTATAACCGAAATGAATCTTTAAGGTTTTCTCCTTTTATTTTATTACTACTATGCTCTGTAGTCTACATTGAACTCTCACAGGATTAATATCCTTCTTGCAACTATCTCTACCAATCGCAAATTTGTATATATATATATATATATATATATATATATATATATATATATATATATATGACAAAACGATTGTGTTTATATATGAAACACACAGTTGCCGCTGGGTGTGGACTTCAGTTTCCATTTTTATACTTGCATACGCTCTATCTCTGATACCAACCACTTTAACTCATACAAATAGCATACCTTAAAATACCATATATATATATATGAGTGGCAGAGATAGTTCCAAGAAGGATATTAATCCTGTGAGAGCTCAATATAGACTACACATATATATATATATATATATATATATATATATATATATATATATATATATATATATAACTCTGTTTCCTTTGCTATCTTGGTGATTGATTGCAAAATTGCTATATTAACTCATTTATTGTAGATTGATTTGTTTTTACGGTTTATCAACCCTTTCCAAGTGACTTAAATCTAGAAATATTTTTAGATTATAAGAATTTTGGGGACATAATAATAGTCTTTAATGATACGTGTTTTACTAATTAAACCATAGCTGGTGGGGGAGCAAAATGATTCATACCTTTCAAAAATGTGTATGAGCGTAAGTGAATAAAACGAACAGGAATAAACTGAAATACGTCTGTATAATAGTCGTTATCCATTTCAACATACGTTTATCCACGAACTGGTATTCCCAAAGGGTAACCAAGCCTAACTTCAGTGACCATACTTGTGATATGTGCATAAGCTCTATAGTAATATTATTGTAGTATGTAAAAATATATTTTAAATTATATGTTAATGTTTGTGACATTGCCGATAGGACGGGGAATTACGCTTGGAAATATACCCGAAGAGAAACATGTATGAGATTAAATGTTATCTTCAGTGGCCTTATGCCATTAACAAGAAGAACATTAGAGATTTTTACGGTATAAAAAAATATCTATACTATGTAGAAAAGAGAATATTTCTGAAACTGTCATTTTGCACGAGTTGCTTGGCGTTAAGGAAAATCATCATAAACGTATGCATTTGAAAAATTGTTAGGAGTAAAACATATCGATAGAAAGAGTAGTTAGAAAATCATTTAAATATTAGATTATACCTAATTTTTCGTTCTTATTTAATAAAGAACGAATATTTTTTTAAAGAACTTTAAATTGAATTTTCAGAAAAGCACCAAAGCGTTCATAAAATATAAGTAGCTATCGAACGAGACAAAAAAAATCGAACAATTCTGTAGCAAAGTATATCGAAAAGAGAGTGTGTCTCAGTAAAATGTCCAGAGGCAATAGCAGAGTTTGCCTGCATGGCGTTTTGTACTGATGAATCAGCATAGTGCTCAGTGCGGAACATACTATATATATATATATATATATATATATATATATATATATATATATATATATAATATTTTCTATTTTTAGTTAATTTAAATCACGGCTCCCAAACCCGTAGTTACGAAGGGACATCCGTCTCTCTCTCTCTCTCTAACTATTTCTTTCCTCAAAACACCACACACACACACACATATATACATATATACATACATACCTATATATATATATATATATATATATATATATATATATATATATATATATATATATATAAGTAAATATTGAGTCAACACTCAGAGATGACACTGTTTCATATGCTAAACGCAATCATCAGTCCGCATGCGTTGTTTTTTTTCCTCGAATATTTATAGATACGTGTCAGTGGTGCATTGTGGGTAGGCCTTTGCATTGTCTAATCCAAATAAGTAAATAAATAAGGCCAATAATAAACAAATTGACAAACCACTCCCTCCAAAATAACCGTTAGGTTAGACGAGTGTTAAATTTTATAATTACAAGCGCCCGACCTCTAATATAGGACATTTTATCCCATAAATATAGCATAACTTAAAACTATATTTCTTTGAATATATATATATATATATATATATATATATATATATGAGTGTGTGTGTGTGTGTGTGTGTGTCTCTGTGTGTGTGTGTGTGTGATAAAAGTAATGTTTTAAGTTATGCTATACTTATGGATGAATTGGTCAGTATCAGAGAAAGACGACATATAAGTATAAATGTTGACACTGTGGTCAACACCAACCGGCGAAAATTAGTTACATACTTCAAAGCAACCTTTAGGCCTTGTGTGTGGTGAACTACTTACTCATTTTACCACCAGGCTGTGTAGACGAATGATGAGAAAAATGCGGTGAGATATTGTGTTATGCTAATATGTTGGTTATGGGTATGAATGAACTGAACGCTAAAATTAAGCACGTATTTCTTTTGATTATAGTTATGTAACGAAACAAACAGCTTACGACACACACACACAAACTGTTCGAATAGGGCAGGTTTGTATTTAATTTTTTTTCAGAGAAACCTCCTTGCACAGGCCATGTATGCTGGGTTTTCGTATGCTAAGTAACGATGCCAAAACTGATATTCATACGTTTTACCATTTCTTGAGCATTTAATATAAATATTGTCTGAGAAATGTATAGAAATACCTAATTTCTGCAGTTAAGTGTTTCTTACGAAAAATGGTGTCAAGATGGTTTAACATCTTAACTGAAAACTTGGAAAATAGAAACTGAATTTGTTCAGTGGCTTTTATATATTAAACATTCATATATATATATATATATATATATATATATATATATATATACTAAAGAGTAAAAGTATTCACTAAAATCGCCATTGGCCTGGAGAGGATTTTGGAATCCCGTGTAACTCTTCTGCATTCTCTTCTTGTTAATATTGATGAAAGCTGTCATAGTCCTTGCCTCCAGTTCATCTTTGGTTTTACACTGACTTTTGTTGGTCTCTCGCTTAACTGCACTCCACATATAATAAAAAATGGTGGTTGCAGTCCGGGGATTTAGGTGGCAAGATTTAAAGGGTGATATTGTCGCCAGAATTATCTGACATTCGTGACTGGGTCCTCGGTCCTCCTGCTTCTTTAGTATAGTGCAGAGTCCTGTTCGTAGATACAAGTTCTTCTAACACTCTCCTCAGATTGACACCCAAATTCATTGAAATGTTCGTACTGGGGTTTCCGGGGCGAATGATAAGCAGTACAGCATACCTGTTTACATATTTCTTTCGGATTAAATTACGTCATGGTGCTCTTTTTCCCAAAGACGGTTCTCGACTGTCTCTACAATACTGTGCTGTCGATAAAATCGAAAATAAACGACGCGCATGCGCGATATCAAAAATATAAATTACCCGTCGATAATATTGCGACAATTGACCCTGTATACATAAACACACACACACACACACACACACACACACACACACACACACACATACACAGTGTGTGTGTGTGTGTGTGTGTGTGTGTGTGTGTGTGTGTGTGTGTGTGTGTGTGTGTGTGTGTGTGTCTGCGTGCATGTGTGGAGTATGAAAAGCATAGAGAAAAGAAAGATAGCGGGAGAAACAGAGAATGAGATTTACTGTTAAATTCTCCTTTGTATGTTTATCCATTATGGTATTTACAACCACATTTAATTCTGAAATAGAAGCATATAATTTGAAACCCGACCTTTGTAGAAATGAAGATTTTAAAGTTCTACATAGAATTAATGTAAGGTCTAGATTACTTCTGTGCAAGTACATTTAGTTTTATATTTTTCGAGTCGTTATAGAATAATTCGTAAGTAAACGATTGTCGATTCTGTTATAATTATTGCAATCCGATACTTCTCTCGTTGATAGATTACACTTGTTTATTTGTAAGAGCGATTTCTTTAGAAAACTGCATATGGAACTTTCATGTTAGATTCATATCTGCCGGGAAGAAAGTAGCGATAATCATAATGTTATTTTTGTTCGCCTCAAACAATAAATGATGTCAAGGCAACAGGGGGATGCAGCTTATCGAATGACGTCTGGGAAACCTGATTGAAAATTCGTTGAAAAATGTGCCAGAGTTTTATGGTAATTCTCATAGCTGACGGATGATTTAAAAAGAATCTAAAAATATGATGATTAAATCAGGAGATTCAGAGGTCGCCCATATTCAAGAGACGATCTACTGTACAGTTATTTGACTCGAAGGCTGATCCAAGTGTGCCAAAGAATACATGGGCAAACTTGAAAGAAAAAAAAAAAGAAAAAAATGATAAAAGACGACAAAAAGTTAAAGTTTCGTATGCAGAAATCAATGATTGTAGCTCCGAGGTGTCTGCTGCTTGTAAAAATAGATACATACTAGAGAATTAGTTGGCGAATAATTATATAAAAATTTTAAAACTTACCAGATATTGTTAACATGTATTGCACTGACAGAATTATAAATAGTAGCAGTAGTAGTATTAGTATTATTAATAATAAGAATTGTGTTCACACAATTTTTCTGTATGTGTGCTGAGCTAGCTAACTAGAAATTACCATGCATACATACTGAAAAACTTTGTTAACCCAAAATGTAGATTCTGCGATAAATATCGAGAAACAATACGTCATCTTGTATCACGTTACACGGTGTTAACAGCCACATTACACCAATTGTTCAAATACAGTTCACACATTACGTAGGGGTTTATCTACGTAAAATATGTGTGATTGTTTTTTTTTTGTTTTTTTTCATACAAAAACTATCAGAGAAAAATATCATGGAGTCATTTCTGATATTAGGTCTCTAGTTGGGACACGGAGGAAATAATAATAATAATAATAATATTAATAATAATAATAATAATGATAATAATAATAATAATAATACCCGACAGAAAGAGAAAATAATAAAATAATATTATAGATGTGTGCGTCTGGTTAACTATCGTGTTACATTTCACAAAACAGAATATCCTTAATTGGACCGTAGCTGCCATTAAGCGAATGTTTGTCAAACGAGAAAGCTTCTCATTAGCCGCTGCATGCATTATCTTAAAGCTGATGTTGATCGTCCGTATGTACCGAGATCCGAAGGAGGAAGAGCATTAGTTCAACTAGAAAAATCTTGCAAAACCCCAAGAGGCGGCCTTCCATGATAACCTGAAATGACAGAAGATTGGTTGATAATCTGTGGCAAAGCACAGAAAAGAAAAGAAAAACTTTATTCAATTATAAAGGAAACCGAAAAATTCAAATACGTACTTCAAGTGAGCGATGAAGTGCAAATAAACAATGATACACAAACTGAAGCGGCCAAAAAAGAACCTAAAATGGAAGTAAATGCACTGTACTAAATGTAGAAACGATGGCAAGATAGGACCTCTTGGCCAGACCAAACAAGCTGATGTAAACAAATCCTGTACACATCATTGGCTACGTAGTGCAGGGTTAAAGCTGAAACCAAAGGTTTTATTCTTGCTGCGTAGGACCAATCCTTGCTAACAAGAAATTTCAAACAGACATACTGAAAAATTGTGTTAACCTGAAACGCAGATTCTGTGCTAAATATCCAGAAACAATGAACCATCTTGTATCAGGTTGCACAGTATTAGAATCCAATTATTATGAAATTCGACTTGATAGATTGGGCCAATATTTGCACTAGAAAATATCCAACTTTTACTGGAAGAAAACTGCAAAATACTGGTATGAAAATCACCAAGACCGCTTTACAGAAATAGGTCTTGTAAGAATTTATGGGTCTTTATGATATACACAGGGAGAATAATTGTACAGACATCGCTTGTGCTTTTCTATTGACATGACGGCCCATTCAGATTGTAAGTATCTTTGAAAATCTTCAATGAAGACTATCAAAATCCAATGATCTTGAAGTTGAAATCTTCAAAATTCGGTACATAAGAACATCAATAATTCCAGTTGTAGTTGGTGCCCGCAGATTGATTAGAAATGTTTCCTTACCCTCATTGAAGGGATTCCTGGTAATCCATACTTTAAAGAAATAAACACAAAGTACTTACAAGTACCTCCAACACCGTACAAAGGGATTTATCTATGTAAATATGTGTGATGTTAATATTTCTTTTGTTCAGTGATCAGTGCAAAATGTCATGTAGACTTTTCTGAAATTATGTCTCTAGTTGGGACCCGGAATGTATGTGTATAAAAGAGAAACCAATAATAATAATAATAATAATAATAATAATAATAATAATGATGATTCTGTGGTTAATATCACTCTCGATTCGTCTGCCTTTTATATTTAACCTGTGTGAACTTTTTGGCAATTAACATAAAATTACATGTTTTTCTTTGTAATTTTATTTTATTTAAGTCTATTTAAGTTTATTTAACTTTAATTTTATTCATTTTATGTTTTTTAATTTACATTTTAACTTTTTATAATTTTTCCACACTTCTTCCGGACCTTTCCGTAACTGAATTCCGTTATATTTAAGTATAGTGTACATTTGTCGTTTTGCATATATATATATATATATATATATATATATATATATATATATATATATATATAACTGTAGGTATGTATGCTTGTATGTATGTATGTATGTATGTATGCTTGCATGTATGTAGGTATAATTTATTCAACAATTATAACGTAAACATCATAAAAATAGTCATTCTCTTTCACCTGTTCTGGTGCCTTCCTAAGTGATGGTGTTAAATGGTGTTCTACATTCAGCACCATCACTTGAGAAGACACCAGAAATTTTGAAACGAAATGCCTTTTTTTGTAGTGATGTTGTAACATGTCTATGTTATAAATTTTTGAATAAACAATATTTGCTCTAATCTGTATTCAGCACTCTTTTAAGAATAACGTTTTTGGTTATTGAAATTTTATTTCATCTGCACTAATCTTATACTTGGTTTCATATGTGTGTGTGTGTGAAATGTGTATGTATATATATATATATATATATATATATATATATATATATATATATATATATATATATTTATGCAATTTTTATATATATTTTCTATATATTATATTAAACCCAGGATCACAAACTCACATCAATCTAACTATATATATATATATATATATAAATATATATATATATATATATATATATATATATATATATATATATATATATATATATATATATATATATATATATGCCTATGGGTAAGGGTCGTATTAGATGCTTATCTATTTCATTTCGTTCGTAGAAGGCTGCATGTAGATTATTAGTGTACTATTTTATTTTATTTAAGGCTATTTGACTATTTTTAAATTTTAATCTGTTAAAATACGTTTTTCGTTACAAACTCTAATGCATGTCTATCTCTGACCTTTCCTCTGGTAGCCATCATTGCAATAGTTGGTTAAAATATATTATAGTCAATACCATTTCCATTTTCATATGTTACCTCCCTGAATAAAAGTATTAGACGATAATCTCTCGGTCCCTGGATATCAGAATACCACCCACCCTATTTCCTTGGTAGGTCAATCTTTTTAGTCTTGGTCGCCAGTCTTCCTAGAGCTGCTATCTTCAACAAAGTTACCCTATGGCAGTCAAGGTTAGTACGCAAAAAAAATCGATAAAAAATCATTCTCATTGCTTACAAACAAATACTCCTACCGTCACCCGGGCCAACAAGGGCAGCGTCCCTCAGCGACGAATCAGTCTGAAAAATTTCTCACTTGAACAAACTCTTGCCACAACGAGGAGGAATCTGGCCACTATACCCTGACTATTTCCAACCTTCGACCAAGTGACTCAATGACAAACCAATTAATAAAAAAAGCGAACAAAATGGACTCGCGAGAAGTATCAGCACACTCAAAAATCTACAAAACGTTACCATGGAGCAGATATACCAAATATGAGCTTTGGTACGAACTGGAAGATGACCCTATCTCACCCCAAATATGCTTGCCACATGTCCGCAGAGACATCGTGCGAAATAAAAGATTCTCTAATGTAGAAATAGATGAGATTGAATATAAGACAGAATAAAATAAACCATCATGCAAAGAAAAATTAGGTGAAATTGTAAATAAATAATATGAGAGAGGATGTGTTAAAACTAAAATAAATGAGACACAAAATAATCTATCAGAAAATAAAACTGATATATCTATCTGCGACATAAACAGCAGTTATTAAGTTTATGTCACTGAAGAAGAGTCAAACGACATTTAGACATAATTCCTTGAAAACAGCAGAGCTGAAATCACTGACGAGAAAAAACACATTATTTAAATACTTAGCATAGTCACTCGCACCAAATGTCAGACAGAGACCTGTTCCCAAACATTCATATGACAAAGTTCAATAAACATATTATGCCAATATACAACGCCGCACTGAAAACATTGTTAACGAACAAAAAACTGGGAAGCATCGCAGAAGTAAATAATATCATATACGCAACAGCTTTAGAAGCTACTTGGAACCTTGGTATCAAGACAATGATGAGCTAAAACAACAGACAAAAACAGCGAGCTTGGAAGGCAAAATTGAATCGAGAAATAGAGGAAATCGGATGTGAATTATCGACGCTAGATTTGATCTCAAGAGATCCAAATATTTTAACACGCAAATACAGAAAGATAAACTAGAAATATAAAATTCAATTCCTAAATAAAAATCCAGCAATCAACGAAATACCGAAACAAACTGCAGCTAAATAGATATAGAACTAGAAGATTCGAAATGCGTACTAGATTCTATCGGCAAAATAAGATATTTCAAGTAGACCTTAAGAAATATTACAGAGAATTTGGAAAAGCAGTATTATTATTAAAAAAAAACACCATTTATGAAAAAGGGCAACATTTGGAGGATAATATTTAGATCAGCTCAAAAGAATATAACTTCAATGTAGAATAGATCCAACGAGAATAGAGAATGATTGATAAACTTCTACTAGTACGTGAAGATATAACCAAGACAAATGTTAAGCACACTCTCACAAAATCCCCATAATATAAATCCCCAAGAAATGAGAAGGTATCATTTTTTAATATATCATCCTTAATCAATCCATAAAATACTTGCACAAACTATATCAATGCTTATTAATAATCCCAATGAATCCCAAAATGGATCAATGTAGGTGTTACATGTCTCCTACTGAAAACGCGTGAAACTGATGATTCGAAAAATTAAAGGGCAATAACATGTCTGTCCACCAAGTATAAATTGATCCCGTTTGTCCTTACGAACTGTACTTACTTTTTCTCGATGAAATCAAGATTCTTCCACTGGAAGAGAAAGGATGTCAGAGAGGTTTATGTGGTTTAAAAGATCAGCAATGCATAAATAAAATGATACTGGAAATGCATAGATTACCGTAAGGCCTTTGCTAGTATGCCACATTCTTGGATCCTTAAAGCTTTGGGCATTTACAAATCTCCTTGGTGATAGTACATGTCTTTAAGCACAATTGACCATCTTGTATCAGTTTGCACGATGTTGGCACCCACTGAATATCAAAGCGTCGTGGGTATGACGATAAACTACATTCTATAGCAAGGCCTCTGATTAGGAGGTTTTGAGGAGCGTAGAACCACATCTTAATTGCTGTTGTTCCCACATACAGGCTGTCAGGGTCCCACCTATCGGCAAAACCTGTATTTCAAAACTATATGGAAATGTAAAAATAGATTTTTATAATATAAAATTATAGCAGTACATTTTTTTAAAAAATATTACCAGCAATCCATTTATGAAAATAGAGTTACCATTAATACATTAAAAATATTACCAGCAATACATTTTTAAAAAAAATTAGCAGCAATATATTTTTTAAATTATTGCCATGATTACATTTTTAAAAAGAAAATATTAGTAATACATTTTTGAAAACAATATTACCAGAAATGTATTTTTGAAAAAAAAATATTGCCTGCAATAGAATTTTGAAAAAAATATTGCCAGCAATACATTTTTGAAAAAAAAATGATTGCCATACATATAAAAAAAAATATTACCAGCAATACATTTGACTCTCCATAAAAAAAATCTCTTTACAAAAATAAGTCAAGGTAATCTGATCTACTGATTTCTAACAAAGAATATATATTCTATATTCTGTTCATACGAATCTATTGCAGAAATCTTGTCGGCATTAAATAAAGCATTAAGGTTCATATGCCATAAATTAAAAGAAACCAAACTAAACTGAATATAAAATCCGGCATGACAGAATGAGCCAATAATCGCATTGGAAAATCTGGACCTTTTAAGGAAAGGAAACCGCACGAAATTGGTATGGACATCACCTAGACGCGGTAACAGAAATAGGAACAGTTTTATGAGACTTTACAATGCACACAAACAGAACAATCAAATCTAATCGCCCAGATATCGTGAAAAAAGATGACAAAAACAGAATATACCTTCTTATTGACATGCCAGTTCCTGCAGATTTTAATGAATCTTTGAAGATCTTCCAAATAAAAAAAAAATAATAATATAAGGAACTTGAAATTTGGAACAAATATTTCAAAAATGTGGAACAATGAGGACAGCAATATTTTCAGATGTAGATGGAGCCCTGGAAAAGATTATAATAGTCTTGTTGAAGGGATTTCTGGTAGTCCAAGCCTTAGAGTAATACAAACCTTGTACACAAAACTACAGCCTACAACTTACAAAGGGCTTTATCTACGTAAAATATGTATGTTCTTACGTTGTTTTTTTTTCTCAAAACACTGGTCAGTGGAAAAAGTCATGGCGCCATTTCTGAACTTAGGTCTCTGGTTGGGACCTGGAAATAAATGCGTTTACGCCAGAAATCAAGGGAAACAATAATAATAATTCTAATAATAATATTAATAATAATAATAATACATGCTGAAGTATAGAAAAGTGAGAATCATGTGGAATATTCTGATAAAGATAGTAACACTTTTATGGGACAATATATGGTTATCCTGAGAAAGCGCTTGCATATATTTGACAGCTAGATATTTCTGAACGAGTTGAACTCGGTGCATGTCACTGATATGAAAGTTTCGATATGACGAGACTATGCAAGAACATTGTCACACAAAATAAATTCAAATGTAAAACGTAGACACAAGAGTAGTATAAATTTAACAAACCATCAACTACATACAATAACAACGACACATTTAGAGTTAGAAAGAAATCCAGACAACATCGGAACATTTGTTGGAAATACACTGGCAAATATAAGAGCGCGCTTTAGATAATATAAAACATTAACAGATACAGAAATATATGAAATATTAAGAAACGTTTAAGTAGATAACAGAACAATTTCAAATAAACGAAATGATAGTCGACAGAAGCGAATGCTTGAAAGAGAGAAATAACAGAGTAATATTGGACTTGAAAGTAAGGAAATGATTAACAAATAACAGGGGGAAGAATATTTGGAGAAAGATAAGCGTAATTTGGGAAATCCAATAAAGGCTGAAATATTGAATAAAATTATATAATAATAAGAATCTTTAGCGATTAGAAGGTTTACCAGAAATACTCACAATGGACTGAGTTATTAAAAGAAGAGAATAAGAATTTCTGAAGACAAAATTGGTAAGATACTGATATTTCAGAACTGAACTAAGAACTAAGAAATCAGTGGTTGATTTTCTTCTATTAAATACATCCGTAATATTTTTTAAACAAGGGTTTCCAAAAAATTTTATTCTCTGGTCTGCATTTTCGTCATAAAATGTACATTTACAAAAAAAAAAAAAAATAAAAAAAAATAACAGAGAGAGGGTCAAAGGGAGTTATCTTTGGATTTGAAGTCAGAACTTTATCATTGATAACTGCATATTCTTAATACTTGATATAATACAAAAATATCACAATAAATATTTATAAATTTTATACTGGGACTCATGTATGCAATTAAAATACAAGGTGCAATGGATAAATTGTCGTATAAATTATGCAAAAAATGAAAATAACACCGACATCCTCTCATACCAGATATATTTAACAATATTAGACAAAAATATCTTGAAATACTAAAGGGTAAATTCATTCAATAAAATCGCCATTGGCTTCAAACACGATCTCCAGACGACTTCAGAATCTTCTCTGAACGATTACCTTGTTTAAGTTGGACAATGCTGCCATAATCATTGCCTTCAATTCATCTTTGGTGTTACAAGAATTTTTTGGTCGCTTGGTCAATTGCGTCTCACATATAATAATCACAGGTGTTGCAGTTTGGGGAGTTTAGTGGCCTGATGTAAGGGGTGATGTAGTCGGAGAAATTGTCTGACAGGTATGACTGGGGTCTTTACTTGTGTGTAACAGTGCAGAGTTCATTTGCCAGATATAGGTACATCCAGTGGTGACCCTCTTAACCCAGGGCAACACTATCTCCTCAGGGCAATTGACGTAGGCCTCCGTGTTGAGTCTGATGTCCTCACAAATAAATTCGCGAGTTCTTGTCTCATTAGATCGATTAGAGTGAGTTTTCATGTCTGCCGTACTCTTGTAATTACAAGTAGACATCCAACTCTTTCAAAATCCTCTGCACTGTCCACAGATCGAGACCTAAGCCCGCTGAAATGTTATTGGAGTTTCCGGTGCGAATGCTAAGCAATACAACATGCGGTTTCTAAATTTCTGTCGAAGTGATTTGCGTCATGGAGCTCTTTTTCTCATAGACGGTGCCCAACTGACCCTACTACTATATTATGCAGTCAATAATATCAAAATACAAACAATGCGCATGCGTGAAATTAAAAATATAAAATGGAGACAATTTACTCATCACACCCTGTAATCTATAATAATATTTTAAATGTTGAAATCATATTTATTTTTGGCATATGAATATTTTGAAACTGTTTCTCAATCATTCCGTCTCATCTTCTGTCTTCTTCCGACGCACCTTTAAGGTACACCACACCGTTTTGAACCGCTAGTTTAAACAATGATTTCACCTGCGATGATTTCACTGGCTCGAAAAATGCTTCTGCTTCAAACATAAGATACAGCTAATCTTACTTCTGCTTCAAACATAAGATACAGCTAATCTTAAGACTTATATACCTATTACATGTCTTGCAATTAGTAATATTATAAAATGATTCTGTTAGAAAAAAGTTTAATCTTGAAGAACTTTTAATTCAATGCAAGATGTTATGTTCTTTCTTCGTAATTCTTGATATTTTATGTTCTCCCTCCTTAATCCTGGTTCATCTCATATTATCAAAAACGCATTAACTCCTTGCGTCATAATAGCGTTATTGCCTTACTTGGGGTCAGATAAAAAATAACAATTTTCCCAGGATCTAGAGCAAGGATTGTTAACAATGTGACTACGCTTCAATTCTAAACATCAGATGGATCTACAAACATGCAATCATAGTTATAATGACCTTAGCGTTTAATGAATAGATTACAAAATATCATTCTTTATTGATTGATAATAAAAAATGTGAAACTTTTCAGATCATCCTAATATCAGGCAATATTATCGACCATAATCATATAGCTGATCTCAATGCTGTTCATCTCTTTCAAATTGTATTATATCATCGAAAAATTTTAACATATATTCTTGTATATTGAAAGCAATCCTTTCCCTATTCCTTTCTTCGTTTCACTGATCCAAGCATCCGCGGAACAGATAAAAATTTAATAAAGATACAAAATTTGAATTAATAATTGAGCGAATTCATAAATCAGATTCAAAAAAATTAAATAAAACAGATTTTCTACTTTGCATATAATTTTTCGTTTAGGTAAAATGGCTTGTTGGGAATTTTTTCTACAATAAATACATATTTAAAAAATTATAGGAGTTTCATATCTTTCCAGAAAATATTCATAGAGAAAAAGAGAATATTTATCAAAGTTTATAATTTTTTTTCTTCTATTCTGCTCAAAATTAGTCATTTGTCCAATATGAGTACTATTGGCCCAGGATGCAATATTTGCTGTAATACGGCGTGTTTTTCTATTCTGCTCAAAATTAGTTTAATTCCCAGTGCCTTACAAATGTTTTTAATTGACTTTAATTGCAGTTTATTTTCTTTGACTAATATATTTTATTTGGTGAATGCATTTAAAAATTAATATTTAATATTCTCAATAGATTCCTAAGTTAGCGGTTGAGTTCTATGTTGCATGTTGTGTCGATTCTGGATTCAATTCTTCAAACCCTGAACGCTACATCATAGAATTGTCTTCGTGCCTTTTTGTTTATATGCAAACTTAAATAGAAACAATCCTTCACTGTCAGAATTCCATGTTCAAACCACCCACACACAGTTCTTGTCATCCGAGGTCTGAATAGTAGTTTGCCATTCTATGTCAGCCTACGCAGCCTGAAACAACTGCACTAGAAATTGTTTATAATAATGAAAAAACTATATTTGGTTGATGTACATCATGAATTTAATTCCCAGTTCCTTATAGATGTTTTTCACATTTCTATAAACCACAGTTGTTAAACTCATATCTATCTATATATCTATCTATCTATCTATCTATCTATCTATCTATCTATCTATCTATGTATCTATCTATCTATCTATCTATCTGAGTAACGAAGGTTTAAAGAAAACCTGATCTAAAACGACACATAAAAGTATAATCAGAAGGAGAGTTGGAATTCGTGGGGCACATAATGAAAAAAGATTTCCCCTTGATATTAGCATCTAACTGAACATATAGAATTCTAGAGAAGCTTCGAAAACTTGGTAATATTCATAACGAGTTGTCTGAAAAGATGGAAGAACACGGAAGTGTGGGATGGTAAAAATAGAAACGCTACTGGCAGCAATAAAGTGCAAGATGTTGTAGAGAGCCATAGTCATTCACATAGTAATTGATCATGGTACATATAAGAAGAATGTTTATCTGCCAGGCTGGGCCATTTTTAACGGTCTGTTAGTGATTTATATGATTTTATCTTCATGGTTTATAAATTCTTCAATTCCTTGGGCCTTTCAATTTTCCCCTTTCATTCGGCAACCTTTCACGACTGCAATTCTGACATTCTTTATCTTCTTATTACCAAAAGTCTTTATAAAATAGAAACATCGGGGCAACGATTACTATAACTGAAAATTATTTTTGGCGTATGAACCATCTACAGGAATATACATGTCCAGTTGAAATGTTTTTGTTTTTTTACTTATTGTATTTTGTCACTTGATTTCTAAAAGGATATGCTAAATCAGATTAGAAATTTCGTTTTAGTACGAAAATCGTTTCGCTTTATAATGGAGGTGATTTTACTAATTTCAAATATGAAAATATCCTAATCAGCAGAAATTTTACAGATGTAACTAACATTTCCGTTATTTTTCTTTGAAACTTCTTCTGGACTATTTGGATATATTTAAAACTGTAAAATATCTGAATACTGGTCTTACGTGAATGTTTGTAACTACCCCAAATTCTTTAAAATTTTCAACAACGGAAAACGCGTTCACTCTCAAAGAGATAATGTAATGAAGGAAAATGGATTTTTAATTCGACAGTATTCCTTTCCAAAGTGATATTTTGTAAAAGTGTAAAACGTTGTGTATTTATATGCTAAAGCACATCGTTGAAAACTCAAACTGGTTGCAATTAAACTATAAACTTCTGACGAAAAGGTTTAAAGGGCGGTGAATCTGAAATGCGTGATGAGCGCATTGGCGTAGATAAGAGATATTTTATTTTTTTTCCTTGATTTCATTTGGACCCTTTCAGAGAAAAAGGACACATACAGGGTGTCTATAAAGTCTCTTTACCAGTTAAAAGATATATTAGAAAGGCAATTGATGAGGTATCTTAATCAGATTTGTTCTATAGACCCAGTAGGTATTAATGTTGCATTTTCCTATTTCAGGTATCTTGTTACTATTAAATGAAACACTAAAAAAGGATTCTGCTCAAGAAGAAAAAAGGATATGTCACGGTTTCTTGAAAGAAAATCGGATACAAAGACTCAGCGAAACTACATAACTTCTTTCTACGTAGATATTGTGTTCCAAATTGCGTCCTGGGAAAAAAGTCACCTCTTCTTTTGTTGTGTATTGCCCGCTACTTTTACTATTAATTCCTGGAATTGCATTTGTCTTTCTTCATTTTCCTTCTGTGTTTGTAGTAATTGGTTTTGCCACTTCTCCTCCATTCTTTCTTGGAGTTGCATTTGCTGTTCATTATCTCTTTGATATTGTGAATCACAGATTCGGGATGTCACTAATGTAAAGCCAAAGATCGCTGATACTATTGCCACCATTGATGAAGCGAAAATGGCAAGAAATCAAGTACCGTCTTGATACGCTACATGCAAATAATGGTTGCCATATAGAAGTGAATTAAATTAGATAAAAACCAATATCTACTCTTCATTTTGTAGCATTTTCCACATATTTGTTAATTTGATTTTGTAACAGTTTTTTTTTAAATTGTAAAGAGACTTTATAATCATCCTGTATAATCTAATTAGAAAGCAAATCGGCAGCACTTTGATCTTAAACAATGGTGATGAATGATTTGTAGAAAAATAAATGTTGGTATATAAAAGAGATAATGAAAGCAAGCGATAAATTAAATCCATCAGCAAAAATAAAAGTCAAGCAAAATACAAGCAAAATACAAGCAAACAGGGCTAAGATTTATATAAATTGCTATTACTACTATTATTATTGTTCTTCTAGTTGTAGCTTGTATTTTTTTATTTTAGAGGGTTGTTAGCAAAACGCTCTCGGTAGATACGATCAACAACCAACTTCCGGAGATTCTTGATCGCTTTTCTTCCCATTTGTCAACCAGGCTTTTATTTAAATCACCTGAGCAAATTCAGACAAGTGGCCATAAAATTAACCTAGCCCTTACTGTAGACAGATTACTCGACTTTTCTTTCATCAAAATTTGTTTTGCTGTATTATGAAAAATAATTGAAAATGTAAATATTCATAAGTGCACGCATGGAAGAAAAAAAAATCAACGGAAATGAAGCTCATAGAATGTTGGCATAAAAATCATCTTTTTTTAAAGTATAAAAATTCATAATATAAAGAATAAATGAAAAATTCGATAAAAATAATTAAAAAGTAAATACAAAATATTAAAATAGAATAGTTTTTGCATTACATGTTCGTTTGAGAGGACTCTTTTTTTAAAAAAAACATTTCGTAACAGATGTAAATTGGTAACACATATTCTTTAAATAAAAAAAGGGATAATGAAACCGGATTTTTAGTAAATGTTTTGATGTGTAAGAATTTATAAAAGAGAGTCTCAAAATTATTGTTATAAATTGTTATAAATTGAAACAACGTTTTCTAAAGACGATACATTTATAAAAGTTGGTTTCAAGAATTTGCAAAAAAAATAAAATACTCAAATTTATGGTCTCATAACCCTCCTAAATAAAGTTTGCAGACCAGCGTGGTTTAAAGAGATTCCTTTTATGTTTTATGAACCAATATCAAAAGAAGGGTACTGTTGTAGTAAACCCTTCTACAGTAGAATGAACTCTCCCTCCTCTCATAAATACAAACTGTGAGAGTCAGATAGGTTGAAGGAAAGTGGAGTGAGTCCCGCATCGATTTTGTCCGGTTAACTGATATTTCTGCCACATTCAAAGTTTGTGGGGGGGGGGGTTAATACTAACACTAATTTTGTTTAGTTTCTTGTAAATATATTTCGACATATTGTATATACTCATTGGGGATTTTTTAAAAATTGTTGTTTTTATGCCCCCTCCCCCACAGACAATATTTGTACATAAGGGGTGTATTTAGGATTTTCATTGAGTCAAAGAGGCATTTTGGTGGATGTAGTAAGAAAGGTATGGATAAATGTGTTGTTTTGGTGATAGGAATATTGTTTAGTATGATAGGGTCAGTGGTTGTGGCTAGCTAAGTTTTATTTTAAGACAAGTGATGACCGTCCTTTCCCCCAGCCCCCTTTTCGGCCTTGTGCCACATTTGTACAGAGTACAATAAATAATGAAGGAAAGTCGAGTGGAGTAGTAGACGCAGTGTTAATCTACTTATTACTAACGCTATTGTTTTGTACATATCTTCAATATACTTGTTCAACCTACCTTCGTCTTCCATGTCTCTTTCTAGACCCTAAACAGTCCACAACAGGTACGATATAGGTTTATATAGGATATATCTTTGTTTAAGAAGTGTAGTTTGTCAACCTACTCAACTCTTTCTACAGTGAAAGGAACCGAAGTAAATATTTTGTTGATAATAATTATATTTGTTTTGTGAGGCCGACAGAATTATATTTAGAAATTGGTATCTTTCCTAATTTCATGGCGAACAAAAATAATTTTGTGCAAACTTCCTTTGTAAATTTTGTATTATGGGATATTATCCTTTTGTACGTAATTTAATAAATGTTAATATTCAGTCAAATTTCACAACAGGAGTAAGAGTTTTGTGTTTTATCGCTTGCGCCCTCATAATACTCTGGATAAATGTCTGAAAGTTCTCACTTCTCGTTCACTTTCAAAAGCTTTTTTATATTAACATTATTATCACTGTGTATGAGTGCATGGGCGTGTGTTTCCTGTTGTTCAGAAAATAGATCATGAAGATAATAGTAATATTAGATGTTTTCTTTTAAGCAAACATTTAGAATTCACTGACAGAAGAGTCATTGCTTCTGTCGGTTGAAATTTGTAAAACTTTGAAATTCAAAGATTTTCCTGAAATAAATCAAATTACGACAATAGTTCAGGAAGATTTTGCATGAAACAGAAACGAACGACAGTATTTGGAGTATGGCATTATTTTCTCTTCGCGTAACAGTGTTATCCATTTTAGTTGTTGCTTCTGTTTGAATTCCTCAAGAAATCTTGTGTTTGTTATTTGATACAGTCCTTTCTTGTGTCTAAGTAGTGCCATTAATCTATCAGTGGAGATGTAGTAGAATAGTATTTGGATGCATAATTAATATATAAGATAAAAAAAGAAGGGAGTGTATATCATTGATTTTTTTAGTTAAAAAATAATTATGCTAAAAATAATATTCTTGTCTATTCCGCAGAAGACATATTCTCTGAACTGTGCCAATTTGTGTTTTTTCATTTGTTAATATCAAAATTAATCGATTCTAATTTATTGGTTCCATAAGAAAATTAATATTTGGAAATGGTCACAACCAGCAATTTATAAAAATAAAAACACAGATAATTCCTGTTCGTTATGATTTATTTCGACAGATTTAACGATCTGAATAGAAACGAAATAATATTTTTCTTATCTCGTTTTTTATATTTCACGTAAAACTTTTGCGGATGACCATTACTATTTTATAGACTTCGGAGAAAACTCGTTTATTTGTCTTGACTTATAAATCGACTGAAAATTGTGTACTAATTTAACTTAAACTGACAAAAGACCACCAATGTTTTCGACTGGTAATTAAGATATAATGCAAACATTATTATACACATCATTGCATCACCGACTGTCTGCTGTTATCATTAGATTTGTTCTGTCTGCATAATATGCATGGACAACACATGAAGACGTATTTCTCCTTATTTACATAGTAAAAAAGATTAATGCGAACAAATGTTAGGATATATTTTAATTTTGTTCACAGAAGGCAGCAATAAGTATTGAACACACACTATTTGGGTCCTGTAACTGCATCTCTCCAACGCCTTTATCCATGGTGTCATATGCCCTTGAGAAATATAGACAGATACTTTCTAATTAGTTAGATGTTTTGACGAAATTATATTATCAGATTATCTGTGAGAATTATAAAGCCAAACTCATCAAATCCACATATTTTTCACAGCTTTGTGTAGCTTGTGAATTTTAATAGTTGAACAAAATAACCTCTTATTGATTTCTTTAACAACAACAGAGATCGATTTAGAAATATATGGCCGTACAAATTATTTATTGATCTTCCTTACTTGATCTTCCATTCTATTTTTAGTTAAACGTAAGTAATTAATAATAATTTTCGAAACAGTCGTGATACAAGGTGGTTTGAATATTTTTTCGACACTCTAATGAAAGAATTCCCTACAAAATTCTCATGTTTGGTAAGCATTTGGAAAGTGTCACTTGCAGAGCACTTTTCACTACCTCCTCGTACAATGTTCAGCAGTGTTAATGGTAGTCTGTGGTTTGTACTTCAAGTAAGTTTTGATTCTGTAGTGTCAGAATTTTTCCTGATATGTCATAATCAGTGCTAATCTTGAAAAATTGATTGGTTTGTTTTTTTACGGTTTATCAGCCTTTTGCAGGTCAGACAATATTTTTAGATTGTAGGAAAATTTTGAAGATAATGATTTACTGATACAACTTCTACTAATTAACCCAGAGATTGAGGAAATGGTAAACTCATACCATTTCTAAATGTATTCGCGCGTAAGTCAATATAAGGAATTTGATGGAATTGAAACTCGACTGACCAATTTCCAATTCCAGACGTTATCCATTGCACCACACACAGACCTCCAATCTTACAGAATACAAGTGTTCACCCATGTATGTACTGACCAGATTCGACGTTGCTTAAAATATTTCAAAGCGAAATCGGAATGTCAATTAACGAGCCAACAGTTGCGAAATTAATGAACATGATGGTCTTAATAAAAACTTAGGGATTCGAAAAATGTCCTACCCCCAACCTGAAAAAGATTCTCCTTCTATTAGGTCCCTCAAGGTTTATTTAAATCCACATATATTATTTTCCAAGTGCTGTAGTATTTTAAATGCCATGTTTGCTTCAATGTAACTTCACACTGACCCAGTTTAAACGCTTAATTGCATAAAATTACAAGATGGTGATTACTAACGGGATAATAATTATTAACTCTTTGAGCCCTGACCATCACTTTACCGGTGGTAGAGAAAAATGGCGTAATGCCTAGCCACCGGTCGAACAGTAGTGGAGAAAAATGACTTAATGACCAGCCACTGGTTGAACGGTGGGTAAACACTTATAACTATTTTTATGTCTACCGTGAAACATTACATAACAATTATTTGTGAATTTTTGCAAAAGGTTTAAGATTTTTCAGGAACGCAGAGCTCAAAGTGTCAAGATTCTAAGAAGAATAGGTTGTGAAAAAATGAAAAAAATAAATGCGTCAAAAATTATGTTTTAGAATAATAAAATAAATTTAAGAGAAGCTCCAAGGAAAATCGAACTAAATATTAAATAGCCAAGATTCAGTAAAATTGAGCAAAACCAAGGTCATTCATGTTATTTATTTCCCACCGATGAAAATACATGATTATTATCTTGTCTGAATTTCTTTGGTTCCGAGAAATTATTATTATTATTTTTTACATTATACAATGTGTCCAATTCTTACAGAAAATAATTATCTAAATTGTTAAAAAAAAAATTAAACATCTGGATTTTCATAATTCCTAAGATTGGGATTTATTTGTATTGATGCTGTTCGCCCCAAGCACAATTATCTTTTTAAAAAAAAATATCTAAGAACATTCTAAGAATAGAGAGTAGTATATGATAGTATAAGATGTCCTAAGATTAATATACCTGGGGTGGATGAATTAGATATATCCATATCAAATTTTAATGGGGAGTTGTCTAAATAAAAGAGAACTCACTAGGACCAAAATTCACACAGGAGGGCGTCGGCTTGGAGCTGCCCAGGATTGTTTCGTAACACAGCCGTTGATAAAGAGCGTACTTGAAGTACTCGTGGCCGGAGCTGAATACATCCACATTACAGAAGAATTGAGGTAGAGTCAATTGGATGGTTATTACTTTAACGTTTTTGAACAGCTTTCACAAATCATCATACGTCAGTAGAAAACTTTATTCCGCCGTAGATAACAGAGGCAGTTCTTTCAACCATTTTAAAAATATTCAATGAACCTTTGTTAAATTTATCAACAGTGTTGTGAATTAAAGTAACTATCATTGCAACCTGGTTCTGAAATTGCTCTTGAATCCACAAAGACTAAATTTACCGTAGCCGCAATTTGAGAATGATTCCTTCTATTAACTACTGTATACAATGTACATAGATGTGTGTTTACTAGATTTCTCCATCGAAACCAAATATCGTAAGATTTTGAGTAACACGAATCAACGCTATCGAGACGACACACTGGCCCCAACCAAGGAGAGAAAAGAAAGCTGGATGACCTTTAAGGTCTGTATTACTGAACAAAGCTAGCGAATCTAGCGATTGAGGAAGAAGATGAGAGACTGAGACGGCAGAGACGGTGTGTGCGTTTGTGTGTTGTGTGTGTGTGTGTGAGAAAGAGAGTAAATGGTGTGGGTTGAACAAGACGTAGATGATCATGACTCTCAACAGATTCCATTTCTTTATTATCTCTGAATTCTAAAGACTTCATGTGAAAGAGAATAGAGATTTCCATTGCGTTCACCACGCATTTGAATTCAGAGTAATCCTTAGCTTACGCTAAAGTCTACTCCAGAGCTGCTTAGAAAAATGGATTCATGCCTCGAGCGGACATTTATCTCGACTCGACGAATCAATTTCCCACTCAAAAAAGTTAGGTAAAGCGCATATACTAAAAGCTTATAAATTCTAGCCCTTATAATAATTTATACTTTATAAAAAAATGATTGGATTATGCTTTAAAAGTGTTATTTATTTGTTTTGTTTTCTTTTTAAGCAGATAATTAGACAATAAATTACTCGTATATCATTTGTTTAGCTTAACTATGTATCTTGCGGGTGAATTACATTATGCTAAGATTAGATGATTACTTATATAAACGAAAAAGTCACGTGGAATATAATTTACAAAGGCAATTGACGCCTTCCTTTTTCAAAAAGAATAATTTTTATTAACTGATTAGTATTCATATAGGACTTTATATATAGTGAAAATAATGCAATGATGTAAATGTTTATCATCACGTTCTGCAAATGTTAAGCTTTTAAAAGCTTTGAAAATTAGGTTATAAAATAAGACATTCACGTAATCAAAACTAATAAATCAGATAATTTGCAATATGAAATGCATACATTCTTGAATACTGATTAAAAGAACGAAGTACTGAAAATTTTATCGCATTAAAACCAAGTAATATTTGAGTAAAAAACTAACAAAATTCATGCATTGTTCCACTATAAACTGAATAAAGAAGTCTCATATTGGCTTTAATGATACGACAAACATCATATTTAAAACTACTAGTTCCTTTCTGAAAATGTTATCGTTCAAAAATGCATAGCTTCAAGGATAACACATTTAGGCATCAAAATGTTTATAGAAACTGTTTCAAATATCTTTGGATATAAAAAATTTATAAGATAACATTTAAATGTATAAAACCTGCAATATTTTTTTACGGATGTTTATTATTTTAAAAGTACATCGTGTCTATAGCATTGGAATATGTATTGATTTTGGGCTGTATATATGCAGAATAAGTTTCAGTAACTCATGAATTGTAAATAGCAGAAGCTAGCATGGTGTTTCTGGAGAGAGAGAATTAGAGATTATTCAAAATATTTTAGTTCGGATTGTAACCACTGAAATATTTATAAATATAAATCACTTAAAAATACGCATTCATATGACTTGAGTGCGTTCATATATATATATATATATATATATATATATATATGTGTGTGTGTGTGTGATAACATATAGTTTTTATGCCATGCTATATTTATAGGTAAAAGTGCTCAATATCAGGGATAAAGCCTGTGTTAATGTCCTATCAGAGTGGACATTGATGTCAACCCCGAGTAGCAACAGTCTGTCTCATGCTTTTAAACTGTCTTATATATATATATATATATATATATATATATATATATATATATATATATATATATATATATATATATATGTGTGTGTGTGTGTGTGTGTGTGTTACCTTCATTTTAATGCAAGTTGTTTTTAGGCTACGTCCAGCCATAGTGCTACATTAAGATGACAAGTGCAGAAAAAAATCTCCAGATATTAAGCAATACCTGTGCTTGAATCCTTTATAGCGGGAAAAGCCAGTACACAAATCCAGTCCCACTCTCTTGACTAAGGTTAAGGATGACATCCCTCACGCTGGTTTAAACACGCCCTCAAACACCAGCCTGAGCATTTTCGTACGTCCCAGCACCATGTCCCACCTGACTCCATTTTGGGTGGAGGGTAACTATTTATCTGGGACCCTAAAAAGTGCTAACCACCCCCGGGGTCGATCTGGGAACAACAGCACATAAGAGGTGGGTTCATGCTCCTCAAACATCCTGATCAGATGCCTTGTTGTTGGGTGTAGTTTATTGTCTTACCCAGGACACAATGAAGGTATTTAATACAGTTGAAGTTAATCGCACTAAAAGCTCTGAAACCAGAGGAGAAAGTGTCTGGTTCGCCAGGCGCCACTTGGAGCCGCAGCTTGGACCTGGTTCTCATCATACTACTGTGGGCTAACCACTCAACTGTGGGTACCGGAGTACTGGATAGTGAATCCATTATAGTGCAATCTAACAGAAGATCTGCACTGTTTGTTAAGAAGCTCCAAAGATATGATAATTGGTGTTGTGGCCCTTTTGGAAAATAGATATCTTGGGAAGTATTATTTCATGGAGAAATCTGGAAGCTGTATGTTTTACTGGAGCGGAAGGAAGAAGGGAACGAGAGAATCAATTGTTGCTTTTGTCATTAGGATATCACTATTTAGAAAATTGGAAGATTTTCCGACAGGTGTCAAAGATAGAATGATCATTTTGTGAGTTCTTCTAGTATATGGATGATATGCAACCTTAATTGATGTTTATGCAGATGAAGAAAAGAAGCTTTTTATAAAGAAATAAAATCTCTTGTTAGGAAAGCACCCCTAGTAGACACAAAAAATTTAATTCATGGGTATTTTAATGCACGGTTGGGTCGCGATTGTAAGGCATGGAAAGTTCTCGGTAAACATGGGGTTGGAAAGTGCAACAGCAATTGTCTGTTGTTGTTGCAAATGTTGTTGCATCAGTCATCATATGAGGGTGGTGCTTGTGAGCTTCAGATCTGGGCATTTTAAGATATACTTACATGTTTATATTTCTGAGATAGGTTATTCGAAATATTTTCATTTTTCGGATAGTTGTCCTCATCTTTATTGTCATATTCACGACGTTTCGGCCGTTGAACGCTCCCACCTTCTTCAGGTTATTGGAATTTCGAACTGAGCCCTTCAATTCGTCGCGTTATTTCCTGGTATTTACATTAGATATCATAAATATCTAAGGCCATAACAGATTTTGTATCATACCATCTCATTTTTAGGTAAGCAAAAATAAGGAAACAGATTGTCCTAAGGTAAATCATATTTAATATTTCGTTGCATACCCACTTCTTGCAGTAAATGCATTAAGCCAGCAACCCATTGACATCAAAAAATGTTGCATTCTTTATGTGTGATGCCTTTCAAACTTTTATCACAGCCTCTTTCAATTCTTGTTTTATTTATTTATTTAATTTTTTTTTTTTTTTGTGGTGCTGTTTTTTTCCCCCATTCTTCAGATGTTTAAATGCGTCCTCTATTAGGTTAATGTCCTGTGATTCAGATGGCCAGTCTAAAACTGTCCACTTTTATCCCCGTATGAAGTCCTTTCTTGTGTTGGCAGTTTGATTTAGGTCATTTTTCTGCTGCCTGATAAACGTTCTCCTCATTAGTTTGAATGGATTCCTAGGTAAACTGGCAGAGAAAATGTTTCTGTAGACGTCGACATTAATTCTGCTGCTACCATCATCAGTTAGATCATCAAACTATACGAACGAGCCTCTTCCAGAAGCAGCCATATAAGCCCAAGCGAAGAAACCGCCTCCAGTAGACTTTATAGATGGGCTTGTATGCTTTGGATCATAAACACTTTTTTCTTCTCTTCACTTTCGTATTTCCAAACGTTTGGTAGAGATTTAATCTTGGTCTGATCAGTCTATAAAACTTTCTGCCACAATCTTTTTTTTTACTCCTCTCTGTACTTCCTTGCATTTCCAATATGAGATTCCGATTCTTAATGCTAATTATCGGTTTGTATCCTCTGGTATATTCTCTATATCTGCTCTCGAAAACTTCTTCGAACGGAGGATTGTGAAACCTTCACCCCTGCAATGCGGAGGCTGTTGGTGATGTAACAAACTGTGGCACCCAGATTGCAAAACAACAGACTCCTAAAGGACGTGAACCTGAAGGAATATATATGGAGAGTATGAAATGAAGATACGAGGGACAAAATAGAAAGGAAATCGAAGTGAGACACACTACTAAGAGAAGATTTAGTGACATCGGAAAATGACATCAACCTAAAGGAAAATTGAACAAAAAACGAATGGATTTCAAATGAGATTCATGACCCGATGTAAATGAGATAGAAAACAAGACGAAGACACGGAACGGAATACAAGAAACTACACAAAGAAATAAGGAACAAATGCAGAAAAGCAGGATGGCTCAAAAGAAAATGTGCAGAAATAGAAAGAATTAGTATCACAGATAAACAAGATATACATAAAAAAATAACAGAACTAAAAAGACAAAAGGCATCCTCATCAACAGGCTGCATAAATTCCAAATACGGTACGCTGATATTAGAGAAAGAAAAAAATACTTCAGCGATGGAACAAATATATTTGAGATCTCTTCCACGACGATACAGCGGGCAATGCAGAGAAATACCGAGGTCCGGAAATATTAAAAACCAAAGCGGAAGCTGCTCTCACAAAATTGAACAGAAACAAAGCGGCAGGGCCCGAAAGAAGTAAAATAGGGAATCTGACAGCCTTAGATGATTTCGGCATAGGCAAGATTACAGAAGAAATAAATGATAACCACAACTGGTGATATACCGGAAGAGGGCTTACAGTACACCTGGTACTGTAAGCCCCCAAAGTCCAAACCTTACCTCACAGTCGGCGGGGGAGTGTAAACGGTAGTGTCAGAGCTATGCCGCTCGGAACTTCGTTCCTGGTAGGGCCACCCAAGGCGGACAGGTCTGACACACACGCCGGCTAACAAGGGCTCTGGTGAAAATCCAAGGAGCGTCTGTATCGGTAACCGGCGGCTTCTGGTCGTTCCTGTCTCTGCGTCTGTGGGAACCCCGCGGCAAGCAAGAACGTTATCCGAGTAGGCCTGGGTACCCTACTTCTGTAATTTATCCCAAGAATCTTTTTCTCATAACAGGAAGAAGCCGGCTCAATCCGCCCTGGGTGAATGCCGCATCAGCAGTAGTAGTAGTATATACCGGAAGAGCTAAGCAAATTTATTTTCTTAGCACTCCCTAAGAAGCCTGGTGCAAACGAAGGTGACACCCCTGGACAATAATAGCAAAACTCATCATTCAAATCCTGAGGAACACAGCACACAGCAGAATTCGGCCAGAAATTCAGCAAAACAGGGCTGGTTCGTTATCAGAAAGAACAATAGAAACGCAGAAGGACGAGTACCTGTGTTTTATAGATTACCCAAACGTGTTCGACGAAGTACGCAACAAAGATCTGTTAGATCTGCTCAGCAATGTGGACACAGTCGGGAAGATATTAGAATAAACAAGAATCTGTACTGGCAGCAAATCTCTTGCATACGGACAGAAAATGAGTATTGGGATGACAAATGATGCATTTCAAACGGTAAACAAAGCATTAAGAAAGAGGAAACCTGTTTTGGGAAAAAATGAAATGGGTATTTAAATGGTACGTGATATCAGTATGGCAGCGAATGACGGACAATCTCTTCAAAGCTGAAGAAGAAACACGAAACAAAAGAAATGTCGTTCTACAGAAAGATGCTGAGGATACCATGGACCGAACATGTGAGCAACACACGAGTGAGAATTAGAAATAAAAATGAAACATGCTTAATAATAGGAAGAGGCAGTTGAAATTTCCGAGGCGCGTAATGAGGAATGAAGGCTTGGGAAATCTGATACTCACAGAACAGGTTGAGGGTAAGTGGATCAGAGGAAAGCAGCACGGGGCATACATGATGGCCTTGAATGAATGGATAGAATAACAGGGTTTGGGAAAATAAAAAAAAACAAAACTTATTAACAAATAAAAGGTTCAGGTATACATTGAGGGCCAAAATCGCTTACGTCATGACGGGACACGGCACATAATAGAACAATAATAAGAATATAAAAATATTGTGTAGAGTACTTTTTCAATAATAATAACTTGCAACTAAATGTCAACCAATCACCATTGAGCCCACTAAATTTCGGCAGTTATTTGACTCGAGTAAATAGGAAGATAAAATATAATTATTTACGTTTCCAATCCTATCGGCATCATTTTTGAAATTTTTTTTATAAAATCTTTTTTTTTCATTTCTAGAATCAATTTTATTTGGTAGCCGTCATTAATGTTGAATAACACCAAGGTCACGGAGTTGATTTTAGTATTCAAAATGTTTATTTTGCTCCTTTGCCTGAAAGTTAAAAAAAATGCATGTATATATATCTGTAAATGTTTAATGAACTCACTAAAGGAAATAAAATGAATTTTTTTTTTCAGATCTGTTTTCATTTATCCTACTTGTTTACATTTTTCTTTGAATTTTATTCTCAGAAAGTTTCTGACGAAAGTATATCTCTATGGCTATGTCTTTTAATTGTAACGATTCTCAAGGTAAACATTGCTACATATCTGTTTATCGACATTTCTTCTTCTTCTTCTTCTTCTTCTTCTTATTTTTCTTCTTCTTCTATACACTGTCTCTTCAGGACGTAGACGAACATGGCTGTTATAATTTACTATCCTTTGTAGATCTTAAAACATGTTCTCTTTTTTATCTCCCTAAATTTGTCCTGCCATCCGTTCACTCAGGGCCGCTGGGTACGTTTTTTTTTTACCTCTGTCCTTCTTTATTGTCATTCTTTCTGTGTGTATCCACTTTTTACAAGTCCCGTTTCCTCATTATGTGTCCTAGAAAGTTCAACGGCCTCTTCCTGATATTATAAGTGTTTCCATTTTCTTCGTTACTCACATGGTATTTTCAACATCCTTCCATATAACTAAATTTCTATTGCTTAGATGCAACACATTATAGACATAGATACATATATAAATATATACACAATGGCAAATTTTATCATACAAATCAATGTTTTCATAATAAATTTTATATTAGACAACGGATAATTCTCAAATTTAGATTGCATACATATACATACACACACACATACACACGAACGCGCGCACACACACACGCACGACCGCGCACACACATACACTCAGACACACACATACACATAGAGACTCTCTCACACACACACACATGATTATTGATATAATCCTAAACTCTGAGAATAAGCATAAATCGATTCCATGTCTATTCATAAAACATATTATTCTCAAGAAATTATTGCATGCCTTCATTACTAAAGTCCCCTTCTATAACCCTAATTGCAATATTTACAAACAAACTAAGATTGATAATATAGGAAATCAACCCTGTCCATGCTTCTAGAAATTCTACATATCTTATGTAGAAAAGCAGTGATATACAAATTATTAAACCCAAAATATATATCTGGTATATTGGTGATATTTTCATTTTAGCTGAAAAAAAAAAGAAATTGATAATGTCAAAACTACATTTGAAACAAAATACCGTTGTTACGTTTACCTAAGGACGTAGTCAAAAAATAATCTCACATTCTTCGACATTCTTGATGAATTCATTTGTAAGACATTCACAGCTTCATTATACAAAATACTCACTTTTATAAGGGAATGTCACTTGGATACAAAATAGTCGTTGTAAAACATTTCCATAAGAGAGCGCACGAGAATTCATCCACATGTTCGCTTTTCATTAAAGAACTCAATAACACGAAACATAAGCTGGGTTAAAACTGTTTTCCGAACTATCTTCATAGCTTAACAAATAAGAATATTTCATTCTAAAGTAACCATTAGAACCACTGAACATACAAATAAAAACATTAAAATTTTTTATAAAAATCAATACATGTTAATTATACGCAATATAACGTTCCTCTTAGAAGAATTATACAGAAATACAGAAAGCCAGTGCACAAGAACAAGAAAATGAATTTATCTAGTATAAAAAATTAAAATAGCTAACCTCATCGTTAATAACAAAATTCAGCTGCAAGATCTAAATTCCAGAGAATCAATATTATTTATTAATTCGCATGTCCCTTAAGGAACTTCGTTCCGGATAAAATCAAATTCAGGAATAATTATATTAGACATGCCTATCAAGTGGATTCCCGTTACAACTCTCTAGCCATAGCTCAGTTATGACTCATTTAAACAAACAGGGAAACCTACCAAAATTCATCCGCATCATACTCTTAGGAAATATAAGTGTAATCGTCTAATCCACATGTAAAAAGTCTAAAAATAAAGGAAGCCTGAATAATAAAAAAGAAAAATCCAACACTCAATAACATCAGCTAAGAACCCGGACACAGTGTGCTGACAGTTTTTAAAAAACAAAACAAAAACATTCCCATCACTACAAAAACATATATAAATATCTACACATTCATTGAAAAAAATATATTTGATAATTGTTACTAGATGACCCGCAAAGTTCGGATATATAGAAAATCTGGAAAGTTTTACATACGTATCTAGAAAAGAGGGATTGCGACTCATATACACAATTATATATATATATATATATATATATATATATATATATATATATATATATATATATATATATATATATATGTGAAAAATATATAAGAAATGGGAAAGAACTCGTTAGGTAAATAATCCAAATTTCTTTAGTATTTTTGTTATTATTTTTTTAAATTCTGCTCGATACGAAAGTAGAGCATAAATATAATTATTTATTTAAAAATATGATTTCAACCCGCTACATAAGAGTTCTCATGTTTCAAAACAAGAGCCGAAAACTTCAATATAATTACTTGAATTAAATTGAATTAAAGTAATAAGCTCCGTTCCATCTTCAAGCGAAAGTTTTTGGAATAACTTATTTCTGAAATTTAGTTATTTCAAAAAATTTCGCTTGAAGATGGATCAGAGCTTAGTACTTTAATTCAATTTAATTCAAATAATTATAGTGAATAATTATATTATATTATATTCAAATAATTATATTATATTATATTCAAATAATTATATTGAAGATGGAACGGAGCTTAGTACTTTAATTCAATTTAATTCAAATAATTATATTGAATAATTATATTATATTATATTGAAATAATTATATTGAAGTTTTCGGCTCTTGTTTTGAAACATGAGAATTTTATGTAGCGTGGTGGAATCATATTTTAAATAAATAATTATATATATATATATATATATATATATATATATATATATATATATATATATATATATATATATGTGTGTGTGCGCGCTCGTGTGTGTGTGTGTGTGTGAATTTTGCTATACTAATATGTTCAACATTGCCGATAGAGTTTTTGTATATTTAAAGAGTTTGGGCATTGGAAGCAACACTCCACGGTGACTGTCAGGTTGACACAAGAAGAATTCTTCAGTCTGAATTTCAGTGTTGATTATTATGTCTATAGGGTCTCTATCTTTGTCTCTCTTTCCTCACAAACACGTACGTATATGTGTTGCGTGTCTATGTGTAAGTGTGTGCGTATCAGTTTGTTATTTTTTTCGTGATGTAGAATTTCATTCTTTGTCTGTAACTGATAATTGGAGGAAGAAGCAGGTTCGAAAGATGCCGAAAAGTACATTCTCTTTGTTAATTCTTACAAATGCGTCACCCAGTATTCTGGGGACGTCTACTCACATAGTGATAACCGCAAGAATAAAAAAAAAAAAATACAAAAACAACGTTTGGAATATCAGGAAATGCTTCAAAACAGTAAGTAATCCCTGCTGGTCCATGAAGGTCTCTGTGACTGAGCAGTCTAAGGCTTGGCAATTTAGACGGTGGCTTCCCCTTAAAAGATAAGTCATGTTCGAACCTAGCAGGAGAGCACATTTTCTTTGTTAAGCCATTCAAATCCACAAGTCGTTAAATTTAACACATATCTTCGGTGCAATGGATAAATTGTCGTCTAAGTTGCACAAAAATAAAAATAAAACTGACATCGCATTTTAAGAAATATATTTACAAATATAACACAAACAATCTTGAAATACTAAAGAATACATTTATTCAATAATATCGCCATTGGCTTCAACCACGGCCTCCAGGCGACATTGGAATTTCTTTCATCTCTTCTCGACGGTCTCCTTGTTTAAGTTGGGGAATGCTACTATAATCCGGGCATTCAGTTTATCTTTGGTGTCACAAGGAGTTTTATTGGTCACTCACACAACTGCGCTTCACACATAATAATCAATGGCGTTGCAGTCTGGGGAGTAAGGTGAACAAATATAAGAGGGGACGTGGACGCTGAAATTTTCTGACAATCATGACTGGGATATCCTGATTTTGTGACGTGGTCCAGAGTCCTGCTACTAGGCATAAAGACTTTCCGGCGGCCATCTTCTTGACCCAGGGCAGCACTACCACCTCAAGATAATTTATGAGACCCTTTCTAATAAATGCGTGAGTTATTTTCTTATCAGAATGAATTTTTCGAGGAAATGTACCTTAGTAATCACCATTAGACTCATCCAACTCTTTCCGAAACCTCTTTAATGTCCAGAGGCTGACACTTAAACACTCTGAGATGTTCGTATTTGAGATTCCGGTGCAAATGCTAAGCAGTACAAGAAAATGTTTCCAAATTTCCTGGGGGAATGAACTCGGTCATGGTGTTATTTTTGTCGCTCAACTTACTCTACTGTACTGTGCAGTCGACAAAATTAAAAATAAACAATGCGCATGCGCAAAATTATATATATAAAATGGCGACTATTTACACATTGCAACTTGCATCTGAAAGAAACTCCGATCTTTTGCGATGTAATTATATTTATTTTAAATTACTTGTCTTAGATTATATTTGTTCTGACCAAAACTATGTTCTCATCTGCACTAAGCGGAAATAAAATGGCAACACACTAAATGTTGCAATATATTCAATAGTTTTATTCATGCAACATAGCTGGATTAGAGTAAGTGATAATATACCCAGATCAATAAGTGCAGGGGTTTCCAACTAAAGCACACATCAACAGTATCACCGGGTTCCAACTAAAGCGTATCAACCCCATATTTACACACTGTATGTATTACTTGGTCATTCTTTTAAGCCTGTACTCATACATTTAATTTTGCACAGATGCCTAATAACATCATGTGATACCTTATTCGTTTACTCTTTCAACTCTTGACGCAATACGACATCAATTATAGGTGGGCTAAGGAGACAGTGTAACGTTGCGGCTACAACCCGACACAACGTCTCTTCTCAAAGTTCAGCTCCTTTAAGCCAAATACTCATAGCTTAAAAAACAATTCATTGGTCAGATCAACATGCACGAAATAAAACCACAAGACTTTTTGATTTGGTTTTAACCTACTGCTATAGAGGAGCGAAGCAGAGGTGGAGGGAGGGGCTGAGTTGGTTACCCACCTAACAGGCGTGTCTTCTCTTTCGTGTCGCTATGAGGATGTCACTTGTTACTCTCCAGAGGTTCTATGTATTTCTGTTTTATCCGCTGATAATGACCACTGTCTTATAGAGAACATTGTTCTTTGCTTTTTCATCTTTGCCTAAAAACTAAACTATCAAGGTCTTGCCTCATTCTGTGAAAATCCCTACTTGCCATGCTATTTGTGATTCGAGAAACAGACAATTCTACCGTATTGTTTTTAGGAAGCTAAAAAAACACCAGTCAGTCAGAGTGCTCCAATTCATTTTACTGAAGTGTTTATATTAGCGTAGGCGGCTGCTGTTTAGAGCATCAGCCTATCTCTCAGTTGAAATAAATTTTCAAGAGCTTAATTCTGTCATTGGCACATATATATATCTCTCTATATATCTATCTATCTCTCTCTCTGTCTGTCTGTCTGTCTGTCTGTCTGTCTCTCTGTCTCTCTCTCTCTCTCTCTCTCTCTATATATATATATATATATATATATATATATATCTGAGTGTGTGTGCGTATCTGTGTGTATGTGTGTGTGTTATGTGAGTGTTTGCGCGCGCGTGTGAGTGCATGTGCGTGTGTTTATGTGTGTGTATAAGGCTGAATCAATTTGATCATACACAGACTGAGTCCAAAATCTTCAATGAATACTATTTGTGCTGTCATTATTTTTTTCAGTTCCAAAAAAATTAATTCCATAAATAAGGATAGTATCCTTACAAATAAATTATTGTTTTGTAAAATAATGCATTTTAACGTTAGTAGTATCCGGACGTATTGTTTTATCTACGTATGTGTCCATACAGTGAGAAAAGTGTGTATTCCTGTCTGTGCAATTATGTTGTATTCAGATGTTGGCTACGAGAGAAGAGATCAAATATCCTTCAGGTTATAACACCCACTTTAAATTTGTCATCGTCGCTAGTGATCTAAATCTCTAATTCTGTTTTATCATGTTACTCTCGTCAGACCTCTGATCTGAAGGCGATTTTCGTTGCATTAATTTGCTTTTTTTCTACATCCTAATCATCTTTGTTTGTCAACAGTCACTTGTTCAATATCCAAACAGTTCAACATTTCTTTACTGTTTTCTATATTGCAACGAGTTTAACACCACTCCTTGAATACGTTCTCTGGAGACAACTGTTAGTTTTATTTCTTGAATAGTACAACTGACTTTATTTGTTCAAAAGAAGAAATTACAACGTTTTTCACAGTAAATAATTTCATAGCATCAACTTAGAAAAAAGTTTTCTTTCTCTTTTTTCGCATTTTCAATGTTTCGCGCGTGTTTAAACAAAGATATGTCATTTATAATTTTACACTTATCCATCCTTTCCGCTTTTCATCAGATTCTGGTACTTTCTCCTTTCTGAACGGTTTCAGCATGAACCTTCATAATTTCAATGTAAGAAGAAATCAAGGACACATGGCACAGTGGATAAAGGCTTCGGTTAGATCCAGTGACAGGACCCAAAGAGTGTGAGTTCAATACCCGGTTAAGGCAGTGGAGAATTTTCAGAGGGAAATTAGCAGGAGGTAACTGATAACTGGCATCCGTCAAACATGCTACGTGGAAATAGAACAGTCTACCCCAGTGAGCGTAATAAAGGGTTCAGTTCGAACTTCCAACCACCTGAAACGTTGTGATAAATATGGCGTCAAGTAAATAAAGAAGAATTTTATAATTTTATTGTTCCTTACCGCTCGTAGTGCTTGGGAATCGAGAGTGGGTGAATCTCAAATCATCAGCTTTTTTTCACAAAATTCCATCGACTTTACTTGCACTGTATTCTCTATCTTAGTTCTAAGATTTCTATAAGTCCAGGAAGATTCAAGCAAAAATCTATGTATCCGCCTTCTCTGTGTCTAAAGACAAATACGTATCTTGAATATCTAGATTCCTTAATCATAATATTTCGAAGATGCTCTCCAAGTGAGCTTGTTACATTTAACTGCCGTAGATCACACTAAAATTAACAGTTTTCCATTTGCAGATACGGTATCACCCTGTCGTTGACAAGTGACTTTCATTCGATAAGCCTCAGAAAGATGTGATAAGAAACAACTATTTATTTTTTCGCTACAATGTTTTTTTGTGTGTTTTGCTTCACATAGAGCTTATAATTCCCGGCCCACTAACTAAATACTTACTAATTTCGATGTTGCTTAACCTTGAGGATCAAAAGAGATCTGCTGGATTCAGAGAGATTAAAATTTGAACAATATTCTCATAATATTATTTAACTGTAATATTTCAGATATAATGTGTGCGTTGACTAAAATATAATTGATGTAATGCACAGTGAAAATAACACTAGAATGCACTTATATATTATGTAATACGAATGACTGCTGAAAACTTTATATTATACAATTAAATCCTAAAAAGTTTTCAGTTTCTCAAAGAAAAGAAACAATATATATATATATATATATATATATATATATATATATATATATATATATATATATATATATATATATATATATAAGAGAAAAAGAATAAAATATCTAACGTTTCATCATTTGACCGTTTTTAAGAAATACGTGGGACGATAATTTTTTTCTCCACACCATATCATATATCTTACTGATATGTTTGAATCTATGAAAAAAAATATCAAATAATAATTTCGATGTGGGTAGAAATTATATATATATATTCATAGACATGGACTTATTTTCAGACGGCATTTATATGGAATAAACTCTCTAGTATTATAAAAAGATACATCCAATGTTTTCATTCTTTATGAGCTCCAAGAAATAAATAAAATATATGCAGCCAAAATAAGGGATAAACATCAAAGGTGAAACGAACTTTTATCTCGCTATCGTAGACATTGAGAAAAAAATGAATTGAAGTGATGTTTGAAACATATAATCATTTAATAATTATAAACATTACATATTTTCCATTCAAAAAGAACAAACTTAATTTGAAAATAAATTAGTACATATATAACAAGTCATTATTTGACTTCAAAAAATGTCTTCATGATACGAAATATTACAAGCAAGCGTGTTTGCTTTTGTTTTTAAAAATATCCTACAAATATTATTTATTAGAAGCCAAAATAGTTTTGTTGGCCATTAATAACGACAAATGTTTTCAGGCCTCACTGGGTGCCCAATACAAAAGTCAACATTAAATAACCCAGTTAGAGTTGACATATCATCAAAGATAGATAGATAGATAGATAGATAGATAGATAGATAGATAGATAGATAGATAGATAGAGAGAGAGAGGGTATAACAAACGTCATTCTGCAATTGGAAGAAAACGAAATGTCGTACTACCACTGAAAACTGTTTAATGAAATTATGTTTCTGTAAGTGAATATATAATATTAAGAAAATCTATCTGGCGAATTATGGAAAATGATGTCATGCAAATTTTCTCTGCTTGTTATTTCCATGTGTATATTTTCTCCCAATTTCCCACGGCCCAGGTCCCAAAATATCTAGGTTGAGATTTTAAAATTATCCAGTTTTAAAAAAGCGAAAATATCTTTGGGAAATTATCGATCCATTTAACTAGTCAATGCCACACGGTGTAGAATTTTTTTTTATTCTTTAATGTGTTGAGAAAGCCACACATCAATGGAAGTAACATAATTAAGCTGGCGCAGACGGTTTGCATTGTTTGATTTGAATATTTTTAGTATGCCATCTAACTTCTGCACATTATAGCAACCAGCAAAATTATGATTTGAATGCTGCAAAATCAAATTCGACTACACCTTTAGCAGCGTTTACCAAGAAATCTCTACATTGAAATATCCCTAATATTGTTGCTACAGTTATTTTCTTTTTTAACATGCGTCTCATTACACCCATCTATGTTGTCTTATCACAGTGTTTCATCCGTTGTGAGCTCCGGCCCTAATTAGGTGACTGTCGATCGGAGTAGCCTTAAGGAAAATTGAAATGAACACTTTATTTAATCCACGGGGCTGATTAGTCTCTTTTGATATACATATACAGGAATATCTTTTCTAGTTCTTATTTAGTACTAATCAGTTATTACTTGTCTTGTTTCAAGTCTGTCCGCACCAGATACTAAACTCACAAATACAATGTCACCAAATTCCAGAACCAAGAGTTTTATCCACTAGATTTTGGACCGTTGGAAGATTTACAGTAACTTCCCCACGAGTTAAAAAATATTGGCGCGATTTGCACTATTTACATTTTTCGGAGTTTGTATTTTACATTTTTCGGGCTGTTTTCTTCATCATCGTCACGAAGTTTCGGCTGTTGTACGTTCGACCGTCTTCAGGTAATATAGGTTGGAATACGTGGTCCAGTGAATAAAAGCGTTTGTTGAAATAATCCAATGAACTGACCGAAAGAGTTGAACATCTGGCCAGAGCAGAAGTGAACAACATTTTGCTGAGTTGAGTTACTAAAAGGAAATAACTGAAATTGAATAATCCAAAAAAAGAAAAGAAAAATGAAACGTAAAACTATAACTATCTAAACCAGTGCACGAAATAATGGATTCGGTTCGGAATTCCAATGTAGATCACCCGAAGAAGGCCGGAGCTTACAGCAGCCAAAACGCTGTGAATGTAACAATACCAATGAGGACAACATTACAAACAATGTAAATATAGTAAATATTTACAATACCACATCTCAGAAATATAGACAAATACTGGTTCGTTGTCTTAAAGCTTTGATATCTGCAAATTATAAAGTATAACATATAACAATTGCTAATTATTTGATAATTCTTATCCTTTTAATGATGGAGTTTGGGGCTTAATTAATCACAATCTTTAATTAACTTTCATAAGCCTATAATTAACACGGAAAGTTTTTAGAAACCCATCATTGATACCTGATATTTAGGAAAATATAATTAATGTTATATGTCTGTTTTATTTTTTATAATTACCACCTGATTTTATGGTGTGTATTAATAGGTTAATGTAAATGTTGTTAAATAAACATGCTCATCTAAAAAATACTACATTACAATCAAATGGAATTTCTAACAGATGTGCAGATCCATAGACAGGGCAAAATATTTAACATGCATGAAAACCGCGTATATCTTATATTTAATTTATGTTTTCTACGCCTGCGGAAAGATTAAATTCGTATGCATGTGTATTATTGGGAATTCTGCACATACTGCTTTAATCATATGAACGGGCCGATTGAAAAAAATAAAAACTATATTCAAAATAGATTTCTCAGATATTACATTCACGAAATCAAATCCGTAAATTCGCATTTGTTTCCAGTATATTTGCTTGGAACTTTTATAGAAAACCGGAAACCATCTGCTATCTTAGAAAATATCTTGCTGTTCCAAGGAGACGATAAATAGAATTATCCTTTCTTATTTGCATTAGTGTTCTTTGCCATTATGTTTGGAAACCGTCATAAATATTTCTGATACCAATTTCAGGAGAGCGTTCAAGAAATCCGGTATCGGTGTTCATACTTTTCAAATTGACTGTCATCTACGGCTTCTCTAATTCCATTTTGTGCATGCGCAAACAGAGAAAGAAACTCAGAGGTCTATTCACGCCTAGAAAGGGGGAAAATCTTTCTGCATCTGATTTCGCTGAAGGACAGTAAACTAAATATACGCGTTTATAGATGGAGGAAATTATGGTAAGTTTTTCAATAATATAGAAACAGATAATTCATACTAACACGTGCGGACACGCCAGAAATACATCTTGATTTGAATGGAAAGCAGCTAAAAATGAGCTCCTTTTATTTGTAATTTTAGAAATTTATATGTACAATCTTGTTATGTATCCGTATCTTTACATTCTGAAAATCGTGCATAACTTATATACAATGCTTGTGTCACTGTATATCCTAAGAAAGTAATTCCCCGGCAGTTGTGTTACGAACAGGTATAAAAATTCGAAAAGAAATAAACAAAGTCATGAATAAATTTATACTACTTTTATAGACACTTTTGTGCTAAAAACTAGACATTTTAACACATCCGTTGTCATGAAGTTTCGAAAGACGTCTAAATATGACATTGCTGAGAGTTATAAAATCAAAACAAAAATACAAAAACAAATATGTAATATCTTCGAACGTCTAGCAATTTCTTGCAAATTGGAACAATTCAGTGTCATTCAAAAAAGAATCAACCGATTTCATTACGCAAAATGTTAATAAGGAAAAGCAATAGAAAACAACAGCTAAATCACAAGTATTCTACTCACAATCAACTTTTATTTCCTGTCCTACAAGAGTTCAATGTGGCCACCACATGCAGCAGGGGCATCATCAAAGTGATAAGAGAATTCCTCTCGGACACGTATCAGAATATAATAATCCACTGAGTTGACCATTGCTGTTATTCGATGTTAAAGGTCATCGAGGTTAGTTGTTAGCGGTGGAGCATAAACGCGATCTTTTACGTATGCCAACAAGAAAAAATCTCACACGGTGAGGTCTGGGGATCTCGCAGGTCAAATACAAAGAGCAAGGTCTTGGTAAGTGTCTGAACGAGGAGTAGTCTGTAAGGTTTCAAATATATACGTTTTCTTAGCCCACGCCAGATAGTGGATTGCGAGATCGCAAGCTCACGGCTAGCTCGATTTGTGCACTTCTCCTTTAAGGCAGCACGGATTCTCGCCACTTGTTCTCCTGAAACTTGTTGTCGTCCTTGACTTTCTCCTTTACACAGACACCCATCCTTTTCAAACTGCTTAAATCACCGTCGAATGTTTTTAGGAAAAGGCGGATAAATATCGAATTGCTTTCGAACTCGAGAACGCAGACCGCCTTTTGCTGAGGACTCGCAATTCTGGGGATAAACAAACAGTTAAACGTTGCCGGAGACACAACGCGATTATTGTGTCCCTGTGGCAGTCATTCAAAATTTAGAAGACCCTTCTTTTAAAGGGTCACTGACTCAGTCCATGACGATAATTGAGAACTGAAGCAAAGCCTCATAACATCGCTTCATTCTTTTTGAATAGCCCTGAATGTACTTTACTATGAAATAGGTAATATAATTTAACTCTTAAATAATACAACAGATAAAGTCCAGTTCGTCTTGCGATATTTGTCGGCGGTCATTGCTTGTAAAATACATATGTGTCCTTCAAATTTACTGGTTTTAGTTTGCGAATTTTTAAATTGAATAATACATTATTGTCATTGCATTTTAGAATGTTTCTTGCCAGGAGGGTTCCAACTGTTAAACTCTCCGTTTTCGTCATGATTTTAGTATATCCGATGCTTACTATGTGCCAAAGAAATCGATATCAGTATATCCGAAGAAGTATCGTCCGAAAAGCTAATTTTTATTAAGTTGAAGATATTTGAAATAATTGTGTTAATGCCTTGAAATATTCTTAGAATGAATATTTCTTTTTTCTCCCAATTGGTAAGTAAATACCAGTTCTTTTCTGCAGTAATGTGTTGTATAATATCCAATTTAATAATTGCTAATCATCATGAGATCTGATTGTAAGAGTTTACATATATTCAAGCAGGTATTTAAATTTAATCATGAGCATATATCGGTGATTTATAATGGTATAGTGCTCAGAGGTGTCTAAAATCAACAGAGTCCATATTGAAATATTTGTAAATAATGATTATTTTCTCAAATACATATAGAGAACAAAAAATTATGGTAAAAGAAATTTCCGTATTATCAGTAAGTTACACGAATTTTCTTTTTGCATTTACAACAATAAAACATGAATTTGATTTCAACATTAGAAGGGAATTGGTATTTGATAGCGATTGAAAACTTTTGAAAATATAATCAATGAAAAATAAAGACGTGTGCTTTTTAAGGTGTTTATTTTCAAGTATTTATATGACCTTCATATTTTACCTTAAATATGAATACATTAACATGACCCTACACTTATAAGAATCATTAAGTGTTTGAAATTATATAATAATAAACGCTCGATAAGATTCTAACAATGTAAAATATATATGACACTAATGCAATCCATAAAAATCATGATTTTGAAGTTCTTATAAGTACGGTTTTAACTGAAGTAACGGCTATGCCGAAATCCTCGACTTAAAACCTTGGTATGGCATGCTAACTGGTATTACCCTGGTTTCATATAACGTAATGGATTTGTATTTAGTTGTCAATGAATTGAAAACAGTACCTCATTTTCCTGCGTGTCTATCAGAATAATTTCTTTTTTTATTTTTCTCTTCTGTAAGAATATTATCATATATTGATAAACTTCATACATTGCGTTGGTATATGGCACTTTTTTCGGTGGCACATCATTTTGAAGATATTTGTTTCTCTTTATTTCTTCAGGTGTGTTTCTGTAGTCTGCCAAAGGTAGTCTTAGCGAGTCTATATGTTACTTGACTCTGACGTTAGAGGTTAGACCGTATCTCTATCTATAAAAGGCGGGATGCGCGCGCGCGCGCGTGTGTGTGTGTGTGTAGCAAATGCACGGCCGCAATTTCCGACGAATTTGCACCAAAATTTAAATGCACATGCTCCAAGTTATCATGAAGGCCAAGACCGTCGTTGCATTTCCCAACTCCTATCGATAGCGGAAATAATCGATTTTTTCATGCTTCTACGGCAGTTTTCATGTAGTTTGCGGCCATTTTCTACTGGCCAGAGTGAGAGCCTATAGCCGGCTGCCACGAATAGGTAGGAAGATTCTACTGGCCAGCGTGATAGCCAACAGCTGACTGACACGAATGTTAACTAGCATGCAGAAAAAATCTATAGCTGCATTCGTCACGAGTGGGAAAAATTTAAATCTGCATGTCACTTTACTGCAAGTGGCTAATTCGCTTGCTTAAACTCAACGTTGATTCTGATTCCGCAGAATAGGGTTGGGTGTGAAAAAGTATTTGTTGTTAACATTATTTTCATTCGGTTTTTCCAGTTACGAGTCCTTTTTAAAGCTGATCGTTTTGTGTTCATTTTGTTTAGTTCTTTTTTCGTAACAGATTTAATGTTTAATATAGAGCTTAGAAAAAATTGGCAGTGTGAGATAGGCAAAAAGTAAGGCATGTAGCAACATCAACACGGCAAAGGGCACTCCTTTAAAGGCAAGGAAGGGCAAAAAAATTTTAAGTCAAATGATAGCGATTGGTGTATGAGTCGTACGATTTTTTAATCCAGCACGGGCAATACCGGGCCATGCTGATAGTCTTATATAGAAGACCTGATCTTTTGACGTCAACGAGACGAAGATTGATGATTACTTATATACAAGATCCCTCTTCTTCTGGCTTCCATACCGTAACGTAGGATAACGATAACACTGTGCGGAATAACTTATAACAAATAAGGATTAAAGGAAGAACATGAGACATTAAAGTTTCGTATTTAACTTTCTATCTTATTTCACTTCAATATTCCGTTAGTTACTTAGGGTTAGTCAGTAGCGCGGACCTCCGAATCTATTCATCGGATTTGCGGAACATATATTCTCGTCCTGCGATGTCTTCTCAGAGACAGCACAACACTTCTCTAGAGCGGTTGTTTATATTATTGCCTCCGTCATATATTTCGTTGCCACAGTTAAAAAAACTAGATGCAGTTGGGAGATCACATGCTTCTATATTCAGCGACCAAACGTAGACAGATATCTATACTTAGTATTCTTGACATGGTGTGAAATGAAGCGAAAACCTAATGCAGCATAATAGCACAGAAGCCTCATCAAAACGTCTCAAAGAACGCTCTTTTTGGATACAATATAAAGAAAATAAAAATGACTTGCATAAAATATTCGGTGTTATGCAAATACATATCCATTTGATTAAGCATATTATTCACTAATTCATTACATGATAATATAGTTTCAAACAATGATTTCAACGTGTGTTTTAAAATAATTCAAAATAATATATTATATAATTTTTTTTTAATATTACTTTATGGAAATGTCTAAAGATTTACAGACTAGCCACATTACGCCTTTTCTAAAGAGCCCAATGGAAAACCGAGTCCCTAGAGAGATAACAGATGTAACAAAACCATTAAAAATACTTTTTGTCAATTTATATTCATGAACAATCAAATCTAGGCTCAAATAACTGAAATAAAGGAAACAAAAACAGAGATAAAGAAGGAAAAATCAATAAAAATGCCTGAATGATTAAAAAAAAAGGCATTTCCATGGAGATTTAGATTGAAAATAGGCTTGGAAAAATTTATCTGTTTTCTTTTGATTGGAGAAATTCACTTGCCAAAACTTTAAAGTCCGAAAGAAAGGAAATTGATTTTACTTGTCACTGATTTCTCTATTCATTTACTTCAGATAAAATTCGAAATAAAGCATTATTTTTCTTCAGAAAATAATTAAATTACTATCGACCAGCCTGCCATCTATCTATCTATCTATCTATCTATCTATCTATCTATCTATCTACACACGCGCACATAAACTCTCACACAAACGCACACCTAAATAAATATATATATATATGTATATATTTATATATACACACAAGCAAATACACACATACAAACACACACGCACACACACACACACATATATATATACATAAACACACACACACACACACATATATATATATATATATATATATATATATACACATATCAACGCAGAGTATATAGATTTATATTTGAAACTAAATAATCGTATTTATTATTATATATAAGGTTATATACACATGCCCTGAAAAATTTTATTATGCAAGTGATTTTTTATGATTAAATGGTATTAATAGCCTACTTTTGTGAAATGTTCGGAATATATTATATAACAAATACAATATGTTACTTTTCTATTAAATCTTTTTAACACAAATAAGAACACATATTAATGTGTGTGGATTTATTTTGCAACTCGTGTTTATTTCTCATATTAGAAATATATGTATATACTTGTATAGATTCTTATTTGTTAATATCTAGAGTATATATTTGGCAACGAAACGTAACAATGATATAATCTCAAAAGAAAGAAACTATTGAAAAGCTGTTCAATGATTGAAAGACACAATTGGAAAATGCAAATGAAATAAAAATGGAAGAGATGAAGAATATATATATATATATATATATATATATATATATATGTGTGTGTGTGTGTGTGTGTGTGTGTGTGTGTGTGTGTGTGTGTGTGTGTGTGTATGTATGTATGAGCAGAGATAACTGAACAATAAAAATAAATTATTGCCAAACAAGAAGAAGGAAAAAGTAGCTTTAATAATTTAAGAAAAAGAAATTTGCGAAAATATAACTATATGAAAGATTATGTTGGAGTGTACAAAATCACGAGACCAAAAAATACATAAAATCCCTTTGAAGGAAAATATGAGGTCTACACTTATAAACTTAATAATTAAATCCCTTCCTTGAAGATTTAGGAAAGGCTAGCAGCCATCACGCTTCTACCTATATATGGCGAACTGTGATTGCTGGTTCTAATAAAACGTGTATTTTCTTTTGAGAAGCAATTTAAATTTCTTTTTTCGTTTTAAATTTCCTTTCGGTTTTTCCTTAATGTGAATATATAAACGAAATAATGAAAATATATATTCAACAATATTTTTTACGCAAATCAGATATAATATATATTTTGCTTAAATACTGTGCTTAGAATTTGCTTTATTTACAGGGCAATCTATGTAGAGTAATGGCAGCAAGTTTTTTCCGCAGATTTATTACAAATGAGTAGCGATTTCGATAACCATTGAGTCCTTCATATTTGCAACCTTGTGCCCTATATAAGATAAGCTTTGTAAACTTTCATAGATAAAGGGTTCTCAGGATCGAAACAGTATACAAGGCGTTTCACGAATCAGTGTGATCTTTTGAGCAAGTTTGACTATCGCATGATGCGTTTTTTCTCTCTTCTTATCTCTCCCCCACATATATATATATATATATATATATATATATATATATATATATATATATATATATATATATATATATAAAGCAATGATGCCTAACGCTGCGAATGAAATAACTTCATAAAACAAAAGATAAAGCACCTTTGTTTAATAGAATTATTTTTCTTACACGTCACAAAAAAGCAAAAACGATGTTCGATTATATGGTTTACTTTTGAAATTCTTTATTTTTAATGGAAATATATTCAGATGCACGAATGAGAAATGTCCGTTCACACAATTTACACATAAATTCTATATATAACTGGAAATATATTCTGATATACAAGAAGTGTGTAAGCAGTTATCTTACAGGATTTTATCGAGTCAAAAGTGTTTCTCTATTGTTGGCATTATGGAAGATTTTGTTTGATGTTGCAACCATACAAAAACCAAAATTCAGCTAGCGTGGGGAAAATTATAAAGGATGGTTAAGGCCAGTTCCTTTGAGAGATTATTTCGCTGCCTTAATAAAAGTAGGGGTAAGCTGGTCTATGTTAAACTAGTATAACATACACAGATACCACCCCACGCACATTATATATAAAAGATGTCATTGAGATAAAAAAAAAACAAGCAGCAAGAATCAGACCCGAAGATTCCGTTGAAAAATATAGACTTCTGTGTTTATATTGACATACACTCTAGCTCTGATATTGAGCACTTTACCCGTACATATATCATACATTTAATTTTATCCTATATATGAAAGTATTCAAAACTTATCCGTACATTCGCCATAACATATCTTTAGGAAAGAGTTTGGACAATTTTTCACTTTCGCTCGTATCTCTCTCTCTCTCTCTTCTTCACACACACACACACACACACACACACACACACACACACACACACACACATATATATATATATATATATATATATATATATATATATATATATATATATATATATATATATATATATATATATATATATATTTCCAATCTCACCACGGTTGATTTGTCGAGAAGGAGACTTCCTGATGTTATCGGTCTGGAGGGGTGACGATACCAGTGTCCGGTACCTTTGGAAAGTGCCTGAAAACCACACCACGGGTGAAACCAAGCCTTGTGGAGGGAAATTGGGAAGATGCAACGTTTAGGGGACCGTCGATAGCTGTGCTAGCCCGAAGTCACAAGTCATCGTGAAAGAGCGTTTTGTGTGCTGGCTTATTTCAGTTTATTGATCACGCTAGATAACACGCTCTACCCAGAAACTATAAATAAGGTCTGCTTAGCATAGCTGCGGTATAAACCACCGTTTGGTTCTGTGGATGTTGAACAAATACAAATCTGCCTGAGTGAGCGTCTGAATTAGGGATGGGCGAGTCACCCTACTTGACGCGTATCCTCGAATACATCAGCTATATATATATATATATATATATATATATATATATATATATATATTAATGATAATCGCAGCGCCAACTCCGATAGGAACGTCCACTAAAAATATCGTTTAAATTGGTCGTTTAATAAAAGTTCATTCTATCTATCTATCTATCTATCTACCTATCTCTCTCTGTATATATATATATATGTAGATAGATAAATAGAAAGAAAGAATGAATACTCGTGAGGCAGTATAGCGCGCTGAGGTAATTCCTCGCTTCCCCTGTCCAGAAAGACACAAGTTGAATTTGGATTTTCTCGAATTTTCAGGCAAGTAGATGAAAATAATAATAAAAATAATAAATAATAAATAAATAAATATGCTGAGCGTCCAATTTCCTCCACAACGGAATGTAAAATTTTCAGTTAACGCCTGACGATTGTGGTGTGCATGAAAGGGCTCAATACAACCGTAGAGCAAACCTAGATAAACCTAGTGAGACAGGCAAACCTACGCAGGTTTCACCTAAGCGGATCGTCAGGGAAAGGAAGCTTAGGTGAGAGCTTAGGTCAGCTTTCCCTGACGATCCGCTTAGGTGAAACCTGCGTAGGTTTGTCTGGCTCACTAGGTTTATCTATCTATCTATCTATCTATCTATCTATCTATCTATCTATCTATCTATCTCTCTCTCTCTCTCTTTATATATATATATATATATATATATATATATATATATATATATATATATATTCAATGTAAAATAATGGGATACTATCATGTTTTATTTCCACTTTATAGTTAGGAGATATTAAACTCTTCTACCATTACTGCTATTTTAATGAAAAAATGACAATATAGCAAACGAGGGAAAAAAAGAACTTTGAATTGTTTGAATTTCTTTTTTGAGTTTACATTTTACTCTGTAATTGAAAACTAGTTTCTATAATTTAATGAAAGTATCTTTAAAACCGAATTAATTCTGCGTGAAAATTCAGAAATGGTTATTAAGCGCAATCCAGGAAAAAACAAAAAAAAAAACAAAAAAAAATAAAAATTTGCTTTTCTGAAGAAAAATCAAATAAGAATAACAATTGTTTCCCACGAGACGATAAAGTAATCTTGTCTTTAAAGAATGGCACGCTTGCTTGATTTTCAATTTATTTTTATTCAGATTATAAAACACACTGTAACTTTTGATTCTGGACGAATTTCACCTTTTTCATTCCATGTGAAAAACTTCGGTGGAATATCTTATTCATTAAATGTATCCTAGAGTAATAACCGGAGTTATTTGTTGAATGTAAAAATGTCAAAATGGCTGACTTCTTCTGCCATACATTATCTTTACAAATGTAGGATTAGAACAACAAAAAAAAATGAAGTATTGATGCAATATCTTTAAAATGACTACTCCATCATCACTTACATAGACGCTGCATCGCATGCCTATCGCTAATAGGGCCCATGGAAAATGACCAGAGGCGCTCCATTATTTTTTAACACTTCAGATATTAACACGCCAAGATACTACTACATGGTCGAATTATTTCCCACGCACTTCAAAGGTAAGGAGAAATCGAAGTCAGTCTGATTCCATCCAGGAACTGCTAATTTGTGAAGCAGATTCCGGCATGGGTGCTTTCCTGAACACTCAAATGTGAACCTCGTCAAGTCAAGAGACAATTATTGTCTATTCTTCTTATCCTCATAATCTTCTGTTGATATCACCTTCACTTTTATTCGTATCAAACATCTCATTCAAAATTGAAAAAAATAACTAATAAATTCTACAATGAGTTGCTCACGTGCCTTGTATTGAATGAAATTTAATATTAAAATGTTACAGGTAAAATAAGCAATATTAAATTTTCAAACAATAAACTAAACATGTGTATTTTTCTTTGTGAAAAAAGAGGGATATTCTAACAAAGAACAGACTTGAAAACGTAATTAAACTTTTGCTGAAACAATTTCTAACTTCCTTCTGCACACCGTATTTGAATGTTTTTAAATTTTACATGTGAATGACTGTATTTTATTCCATTTTCACCAATTTCTTATTTGCTAAGTGTTTTACCTTCACAGTTTTTTTTTATCTTTGCCGCTTCGTAGTAAATTACCATTTTCCAAATAAATACTCCAAGAGAAATGTGCATTGTTTGTACGCCCACGTCGCAACGGAATGTGACACAATGTCAGTTTAATGTGAGTCTAACGGCAATTAGGTGGAAAAAAGGCTCAGCAGGCCTCCCTGGGATTTCCCTTTTTTGGGATGCCTCATATTTCTGGTAATGACTCCAGCACCATCCCAAAGGAGAGATACTACCTGGGGGATGCCACATCACTACCGAATGTGACACAAGATCCGTTTTAAGTGGGTTTTCCGGCGATGCTGTGGAAAATGTTCTCAAACCCTCTCGGCACATCCCTCTTTTAAGCCGCTTGTCAGTAAACGTACACTCTGACCGAAGGAGAGGTACTGCCTGGGGAATAAACAACGAGGACTTTTGTTAGTATTATTTTGAAAGTTCTGAGGCAAAATGTAAGATAATCCACTGAAAATCATCGTTCATGACTGATGACGAGCTTAACATATTAGCAGTATATACCACTGTTGTGTTGTGTGGGTGTTGAACAAACTCAAAAACCTGCCTGAGTGAGCGTCTGAATTTGGGATTGGCGAACCGCCCTAGTTGACGGATATACTCGAATACGATCGGTCAGCTATTATATATATATATATATATATATATATATATATATATATATATATATATATATATATATATATATATATATATATATATATATATATATATATATATATATACATATATATATATATATATATATATATATATATATATACACACATAAACACACACACATATATATATATATATATATACACGCACATACACACATATACATATATATATATATAGAGAGAGAGATAGATAGAAAGAAAGAAAGAAAGAAAGAAAGAATGAAAGAATGAATGAATGAATGAATGAATGAATGAACTTTTATTAATCCGGTAGATGTCTATCACTTTAAACGACATTTTTAGTGGACGCTCCTATCTGAGGCGGCGCTCCGATTATCCTTTAAAAAGTATATTTATTTATTTTAACCTGTTTCGCAGAATACTCGTGAGGCAGTATAGCGCGCTGAGTTAAATGGTAGCTTCCTCTGTCCAGAAAGACGAAAAATGGATTCCTGCTAAAAGGAGCGATTTTTTTTTCTTTAACAAGATTTCTCGAATATTCAGACTGAGGATGTGTCATCTATGGACGTCTGTTAATACAACTAAGAAAAATACTGCTAGGAAATAGGCGCTCAGTTGAAAAAAAATATTTCCCAGTAAAAATTTGTGTATTGATTGTGAATATTTTTAAGTTGATTAACGTTATACTCAGAACTTTAATAGTCTTAAATTATATTTCTCTCGAGGGATTAGAGGAAATTAGAATTCAACTATCTAAGTGAGTTAAGTGATGATTTTTATCATCCAATCAAATTGTTTAATGGAAGAGAAATAAATGTTTTCGTTTGGAAAAATGAAAATGCCAAAAGAAAACGCAACCATGTCGTAAAGTTTTGTCGATTTTAATAATTACATAATCCTAATTTCTCTTTACTTGATAATGCATAAATCTGAGAAAGAGTATATTGAATATTGTGAAAAAAAAATAGCAGTCTGCCCTTGAATATTGTAATGAAATTTTCTTCAAAGCAATTCGACTACTGCATATATGTAAGGTTCGAACATCACTTTTATAGTTTTCGAGAGGGGGGCGGGAACTGGTGGTGAATTCACCACAGATATTATTTCAATATTATTTAAATAACAACAAAAATAAGAATTTTAAAATAAATTATTATATAATGCCATAGCAACATTTTATAATGTTATACTGCTGTTGTGTCGATAATGATATTACGAAACTTAATCTTTTATATTCAATATTACATTTTATTCAAACCTATTCATATTTGGAATTTTTGCTCGCTAGAGTCAATCCTACAAATCTACAAATCAACCATTTGCCCTTGCATGGAATATAACTGCCATATATGTTCAGGTGACCCTTATAATTATCTCAAGTTTCTTGATAAGATCTAGCATCTCGTCCGCATTCGCTCTCTCACAGACGTGTCATACCCTCTCTTTCTTTGTCTTTTTTACAAATACTTTCACGGCAACTGCTCCGAGTAGCTGCTTCGCTGGTTCCCATGAATTTAAGCGTTCTACTATGTTGGCATCTCGCTCACAAACTTTCATTGTCGAAACTGTTAAATATAGCCGTCTCTTCTACTCCAATAGCTTCATGTCGCGCACCTCTCGTCTGTGGAACTCCTTCCCCTCTTCCTGTTTCTCTGATAGCTATAATCTATAACTATTCATATGTAATGTCAGTCGACGTCTCCAGATGCCTTGATCTATCCCCTATCGTTCTCTTCATCCTTTTCTCTATCACTCCTATTTGCTCTCGACCCAACTCTCTGTAACCCCTTGCGTGCTAGTCGCTTCCCGCCTTGCTTGGGGTGAAAGGCTTAAAAAAAACAATTTCTATACTATCCTTCTCTTGTAATGATATATATTTACACAGACTCATAAGAAACTGTGATATTTTCACTGTTCTTCTTTTGCCGTCAATATTCCCTGTAGGCGACAAATTCTTCAAGCCATCTTGCCCCATGAATATAATCTTTCTCTTTCTGATTCTATGTATTAAGTGTGTATTTCTTGTACCCATTTTCCTTAAAATTTCATGGTAGCTTACAGGTCCATATACGTTATTTTCAGCATCCTTCTGTAGAATTAGTGTCATTGAAAATTAACCCCCTATTTTATGCATGATGGACGCTACTGTTTTGTAAAATTATAGTTAGAAGGGAGAGTTCATCATACATAAAATAGGGGGTTACTTTTCAAACACCCTGTATGCGTATTCCTTCAAGCCCCCTCTTCATCTGTGATAGATAGATAGAAAGAAAGAAAGAAAGAAAGAAAGAAAGAAAGAAAGAAAGAAAGAATGAATGAACTTTTATTAATCCGATATCTGTGAGAAATGTTTCTTTCATTCACAGACATATAGGATGAATCATATTGTACAGTACTACGGAATTTTCATTTTTTCTTAATTAATCAATTTACCTTTTGGAATATATTTTTTGCTATCCAAATGCACCTTATGATTTATGAATCACATTTGTATAAACTAAGAAATCTTACATTTAAGAAATTTAAAAAGATATTTATCACATATTATTCTATTATAAAAAGGAGAATTAAATTGTTCTCATCACAAATATATTAACACTAATGCTTAACGTTACTGATAACATTAACAGGCACATAATTTTTAAGCTGTTAAGGAAAGCTTTACTTTGGATTTTTTTCTGATGGAGTTTTCCATTTAAAAACACGAAAACCTACAAATCAACGACCTTTACGATATGATGAGCTCTAACTTTTTACACTATAACCGTAATTTCTATTCCAATACTTTCTTTTCTTTCAATTTTCGTCGATCATCCAATTTATGTCAACAGATTTCTTGTTTCCCTGTTACGTACAGTCATCAGAAATTTAAATGTAATGTCAATCGCCATCTCCTCTCTTCCTGGTATCCGTTCTTCTATTGTTTTTCTCCTCATTGAAATGTTCTCACACCCTACCACTCTCAGTAATCCCTTGCGTCTTAGTAGCATTATCATCTCGCATAGAGTGAAATGAATAAAGATATATATATATATATATATATATATATATATATATATATATATATATATACACACTGTACATATGATATTTTAAGGTGTAATTTTAATTTAGTTACATATGAGACGTCTATTTTCATATGAATTAACTGGTACGAAGGTAATACGATTTCCAAGAACTATTCGATATAAAAATATCATAAATAGTTATCTATAATATGGTAGTGGTTTAGTAGGTGTTACATATGCAGTTTCCGCATAGCTTGATAGCAATGTCATCATTCCATTGTTCCTTATTGTTATTAGGCCACATTCAATTAATTCAATGAATCTTTCTTAACAGATATAAATTATGTTTTTAGTACTTACATTGTAGGGATTTTTATTTTTTATTACTTGATGCAGATTTATTATTAGTACACACTGAAAGCATACAATGAAATGAAACATTTTATTACTAGTAAGAAATGAATTATTTATTTACTAAATTTGGCAATAGTCTGTCAAAGAGATTAAATAATCTAATATCTATGGAAAAATCAGATCACTGTATCAGCTATTGTCTGAGAGAAACAGTCGGTTAAATGGCAGTTACCCAAGCAACATATATAAGATTTTTAGAAACCTAAGAGTTTGTCATTTTTATGGTATTCAAACCGTAAATTCATTATAGATTTTGGCTTATAGCCATACCATGTAGAAACACAGGTTCTGGTCCAGTCACTAAAGCTAAGCAACTTCGATATTGGTCAGTACCTAGTTTGGTAAAGCCTTGAGAATACCAGGTGCAATAAGCTTGGAGGTACCCGTAGCATAAAGGATAACTGCTTTGAATTGAGAACGAAAGAGCTGCGTTTTAATTTCAGTCGTGTTCTCAATATTCAGATGATTCAGTTACCCTTGCAAAATGTATAATTCCAACATTTTTTCCCTCATTTGTGAGTTAAATAATAGGACCTGTATCAGTAAATCATTATTATCTCCTCAAATTATTATAATCTAAAAATAAATTCTGGCTTTAAATAACCGGCAATATGTTGAAAGTGGTAAAAAAAATAAATCGAATCATTATAGCTGTTCTGAAATCTTCTTATAATTGTCCGATTTTATTACCCAACAGAAGTATTCAAAATTCTTACCACATTAGCTAGTCCTATAATGGTAAAATATCGAAAATGGAGACCTTGTTTCGAAACTAGTTTCACAGTTTTGTAGCAAACTCAAGAAAGAGTACGTGCTAGCTAAATATATTTGGCATTGGCGGGAAAAATTATATATATATATATATATATATATATATATATATATATATATATATATATGCATGATGTGTGTTTTTGTAACGAATGCACGGTCGCAATTTTCGATGAATTTGAACCAAAATTTACATGCACATGCTCCAAGTGAGCGGCAAGGTCAAGACTGACTTTACATTTCCCAACTCCCATCGATAGTGGAAATAATCGATTTTTTCATGCTTCTACGGTAGTTTTCATGTAGTTTGCGGCCATTTTCTACTGGCCAGAGTGAGAGCCTATTGCTGACTGCCACGAATAGGCAGGAAGATTCTATTTGCCAGCGTGAGAGCCAACAGCTGATTGACACGAATGTTAACTAGCATGCTAGCATGCAAAAAAAAATCGATAGCTGCATTCGTCACAAGTGGGAAAAATTTAAATCTGCATGGCACTTTACTCCAATTGGCTCATTCGCTTGCTTAAACTCAACGTTGATTCTGATTCCGCAGAACTCGGTTGGGTGTGAAAAATTATTTGTTGTTAACATTCTTTTCTCATTCGGTTTTTCCAGTTACGAGTCCTTTTTTAAAGCTGATCGTTTTGTGTTCATTTTGTTTACTACTTTTTTCGTAACAGATTTAATGTTTAATACAGAGCTTAGAAAAAATTCGCAGTGTGAGATAGGCAAGAAGTAAGGCATGTAGCAACATTAGTACGGCAAAGGGCACTCCTTTAAAGACAAGGAAGGGCAAAAATATTTTAAGTCAAGTGATAGCGATTGCTGTAAGAGTCGTAGGATTTTTGAATCCAGCACGGGCAACGCCGGGCCATGCTGCTAGTATATATATATATATATATATATATATATATATATATATAGGAGTTAAGTATATGCCCATAATTACTAGCTGGCGTAATAATTTCTATTTTACATAACAACTTTATTATTCTAAGATTAAATTACGATTCTATATTTTATTTAATATGTTCGCCATTGTTTGCAATTATATGATTTTACTTATAAGGTTGTTCTCCGATATATGTTGAGTAAAGTTCTCTAGATATTGATGTGGAGACAGTTTCCACGAACTCTTACATTAGAGAAAAATTTACTCATCAAGGCGTTTTGCAGTGATCGAAAGCGGGAAAGATAGGTTGGGGTGTAGCGATTTTCCAAGCGTAGCTTGAATGTGACAGAAGGCCGAATGTAGCGGGCACCTAGAGAGGATCGAACTCACTACTCATTTGTAATTGATCTAGCGAGACAAGCTTGCTAACCACTGTGCTCAAAAAAAAAAAAAAAAAAAGAAAAAGAGAACGCTTCACGATTTTGCGTGTCATCCTTGCGCAGGGGCCATGCTACACTTCTCTATATTGTTCCAATTTTAGTATACGTACTGCCGAAGCGAGTACAGATCGCTTGGGGTATATGGCGAGAGGAATAGAACAACATTTGAGTGACAATGTTTCTTACTCTATTATTCTTGCTGCATGTGGTTTTTTATTGTCATATATTAGACAACATTTTCGTATTAAATTATTATGTACGCTGCAATTAGTCTGTACAAATTAAGGAATGTTATGCTACTGCTGAACTATTCTTAACTACAACGTTTGATTTCTTGTTAGGATGGCATATTTTAACATAACAATTTGTTTCCAAACACAGGAATGACTTATGACGCCAATAATAAATTCGAAGCACTGATATCTCGAGGACGTTTGAGAATTCTTTCTGAAGAGACCCTTTTTAAGGACCGCCGATAAATTTAGAATTGTATATTTGCTATAATGCGAAAGTCATACTGACAAACTATAGGCGCAATAATTATGCAGATAAAATAATATGAGAAAACCTGTTTATGCACGTGCTTTCTTGTAGCATGTGTAAATAGGTTGACTAGAAAGTTCAACAATGCATAGAGAAATTGAGTAATGTCATGAGTAAAATATTTATCTAAAGCTAAGTCCAAGATATATATATATAGTTACTTTTCAATCCTCACTATAACTTTATTGGCACCAACTCGACATATTTTTCTTTTCAGCACAAAATCAAATATATACAATATTGTATTTTCAGAGGGCGTTTATTTAGTAAGGATCAATAAACATGAAACTCATCGGGTATACAAAAGCAGAAGTAAAACGAAAATACTTATATCCACTGCTGGATTTAAAGATAATTTAAATGCCATATCAAATTTAAATGCAATGTCAATCGCTATCTACTATCACGCTGGTTATTCTTCTAGCTCTTTATTAAAGTTCCTATTCCTAATTCTTTGTTTTAGTGGCTTTAATTTATTGCATGGAACGGTGGCGATTGCAAAAAGGTTCTTTGTTTAGTATTGGTATAAATTTTAACTGTTTTGTAATTTACATCAGAATCTGCAGTCTACCAGTCAGACTGAAAACGTGACCCGCCAACACATCGGTGAAACATCACAAAATATAAAGAAAATAATAGATAAAAATGAAACGGAATTAAAGGGTAATAACACACTCAATGCACATGTATGCCACCCTTGTGTTTGACATGAACAATACCGTTTTAATTAAGATATACGAGTAAATATAATTTACTTAAATGATGATGAATTGAAAGTACTATGATCTATGAGCTCCATGTGATTAATATACAACCGAGCCATTTCAGTTTGTCGCTTTCCTTAACTAAATTAGTACTGAGAGAATGGGGGTATGCAAAACGTAAAATAAATAAATATATATGTAAATAAATGTAAAACTAAGTTGAACTTTAATATAATATCTGTAGCAATACAGTTAAAAGTAAGTCAAATGCTCATATACTTAATATGAATCCAATTTGTATCACTAATGTGTATATATATATATATATATATATATATATATATATATATATGTATGTTTGTATGTTTATATATATTTTTTTTTTTCTGAGGACACCGATTAATCACGGAGACATGGCAAAATAGTCTAATTATCATATAAATTTAACATTCCACCGAATATATATATATATATATATATATATATATATATATATATATATATTTTTGGTTGTAATGTGGATTTATTGAAAAAAAATATTATACTTGTTTTACATAATTTCACGACACGTGTTTCTTGTGTGTGTGAAAGTGGAGATTTTACATATTATTAAAAATAATTAATTTTTTCTTCATGTTCAATGTGCCTCTCTTTGTGTGTTGGCTCTTTTCTGTCTGTTGTGTGAAGAGTTCTGTGAAGGTCATAAAACAATTAAGGTTTGTCCAGCGAGTGTTATCCATTTAATCTTTTAATGTTTTAGTGACCTCTATGTGCTCTTTTTGGAATTTTGGCGTGTTCCTGTCCCAGCATGCGTTAATTCCCTTCTAATTACGCAAACTTATTTGTACCTACAGTGCCACCACAAGTAAAATAGGTATATACACATGTAGTGGAACAGTACACACAAAACACACATGACAAAACTTACTGCATTTGTATACATACATAAATGTGTGTGTGTGTGTTTGTGTGTATTTGTTTTTTTTTTTTTTTTTGGGGGTTACGATCTATTCAGTTTTTTGTGTGTTTGTTATAAAGTTTTTTTCCTGTGTGTGTTTGATATATCGGCATGATACAGACTTTGAAAATTTTTCTGTTGTCTGTAATTTTATATTGCTTTTTGTAGGGAGACCCTGTTGTTCAGTTGTTGGCATATTTTTACATTTGTGCATTTAAGTGCATAAACTACATTTTTGAGTTGCAGTTTAAGTTTTTTGTTTATTGTGAATACTTTTTTCAAAAGTGTAAATGCATGATTTAATTTCCTGATGTAGATCAGGTTAATATGGTTTCTAATTTGCTTAATTTTTTGTCCTGCTCGCCTTTATTACGAGCCGATAAATCAGACCAGGGAAGAATTTTAGAATTGAGTTTGTTCGACGTTACGTTTCTTTTATTTCTAAGTTGGTCTATTCCAGAGTTCAATCTATAAAAAATATTTCTTTCTTCTAAGTTTTCGAGATGTTTTATTATATTGTAAAAAAAAAATGAATTTTTTGGGTGATGGCCTGAAATGAAATTGTTCACCATTATGTGGTTGTTTTTATTTGATCCACACAGGGTAGAAGACAGAGATGGAGTTTTCCTTCAGGATTCTTCCTTTCCAGGGATTGTTTTTATTTGTCCCATATATTTGTTCTATCTTTTCATAGGAGAAGAGGGTTTTTATGTTGGTTTTTAATTTGTTCCGTGCTAGGGTTTGAGATGCTAGTTTTGTTGTCAAATTCAGTTGTTTAGAAGTATTTTTTCGTAATCTGGATGCCTTCCAGAATGAGATCATGGGGTCTACTTGTAAAAGTTCCCCACACTGTATGCAGCTAAAGTAACATCTGTTCCAATATGTCTATTAGGTTTATGACGGGCCATGACCAGCTTAGATTCAGATTTTGTGTATGTATAGCTGCTTTTTTTTCTATTTATGAACTTTAGTTAAGAACAGGAAATCTTTTTTGACCAGATAAGACGTGTCGGCCCGAGTTTCTAGAAAAGTACTCAAATTACATAGCGTTAAAAAACCGGTCTTGTGTCACAATCTGACTTCGGTGTGAGTTTTTCAAAAATATATTTATTTAAATAAATTGATTTGTTTTTTAAATCACGGGTAGAAAACAGTCTCAAAACTTTTTTTTTACTGATGGAGCGATAAATTTTAGGCTAATTGATTTATTTGTTATTATTATTATTATTATTATTATTATTGACTTTTCTTGTTCGGACGTTTATCGATTGTTTCTTTCCAAGAACATCCTATCATCTGTAGAGTTTCCCTTGAAAATTGGGGTTTGTTGTTTTTCAACATTATTACCGTTTTTCTTCTGCTACAATCACGTTGCGTATGTTCCTCGCTGTTTGTGTTATGGTGTGGTGGTCTGTCTGTCAGCACTTTGTATTTTTTTTATGCTGATGATCTTTCCTAGGTGTCTTAAATCCTCCTACAAATACAGAAAAAACTTTCCTTTCAAAAACTAATTATGTCTCCTAGAAATATATATGAATTGACACATACATTTATGTTATATATATCAGCGAAATGTTTTGTTGCCATTCTCTTTACGGCTTATTCGTTAATCACATTGTTCAGTTCCTTGCATTATCTGGATCCTTCAGGAACACGCCAAAATAGAAACAGATCCAAGAGCACATAGAGGTCACTAAAACATTAAAAGATTTTAACTGCAAACCTTAATTGTTTTATGACCCTTCACGCAGAACTTTCATTGACAATTTAGAAAGAAAATTCAGATTGCCACTTTTCGCTGATGAGATCATGAAGAAAAATTAATTATTTTTATTCAAAAATCTGCTATATAGACGGTTTGCAGGATTGAAACACGTATTACATAATCCAAAATTCTTTTTTTAATTGTCTCTATTTCTTTTATATATATATATATATATATAAATTTTATATGGGTGTGTTTCTTAATACTTGCTTGGCTTTTAATAAATGCAGTTAATTCAATTACGCATTACAGTATTCCAATGCAACAGCAAATTGAGAAAACTTACTTTTGTGTTTCGGCGTTTGTGTGTTTTTGTGACAGACGTCGATCAGTCAAAATACTTCTTGAAAATTATGAAATCTCCTGAAGTAGATACATTCCGTCCCTGCTCGCCTCCAGCCACGAGCCGATAGCAGACCAGGGGAAGAATTTTAGAATCGTAAGGTATTCCAGCTTAATCGATACAAAGTGAATGAAATGTAAATTCGATCCACACAGGGTAGAAGACAGATTTTTCTTCCGGCAGAATTTTTCCCGTGCTAGTTGCCATTTTTTTTCTGTATTCCCCACTGTTGCGTAACATCTGTTCCGTAGACTGAGTTGCCAACCAGCAAGACCAGCTAAGAACAGAGGCCAGTTTGCCGTGGTCTATATACCTATAAATCACGGGAGAAAACTTACTGAAAACTAATATTTATTATTATTATTATTATTATTATTACATCACTTTCATCTGTAGGAAAGTTTCTCTTTTCATTATTACCGTTTTTTCATGTAAGTTGCGTTGTTCCTCGCTTTTCTCCATCGCTTTGCTGATGATCTTTCCTCCTCGAACTTTCCTTTCTAATTATGATAGTGAATTGACTCGGAATTATATTATCAGGAAATGTTTTGATATTCTCTTTACGGCTTATTCGTTAATCACATTGTTCAGTTCGAATTCCAGCTGCGAATCGATTACATTCATTTACGTTGATATTACATAATCCAGTATTCTTTTGTTTGTCTCTAACGAAATTTTCCTGTTTCTTAATACTTTGCTTGGCTTTTAGAAGTCAACTTTTTCCAATGCACCTCCACTGGCGTCAAATTTTCGTCGATGTCAGATGCCAATTGGATCTCTTTCGATACCGCAGAAAGATTTTTTTCCGGCAGTATGTTGCCATTTTTTTCTGTAGACTGGCAACTACAGAGGCTATACCTGCAGCTATGAGGAGAAGAAAAGAATACATCACTTTCCTAAGGATATTAGCATGTAAGTCGTTATACATTTCTCCATCGTCAGTCATATGGCAAAGGTTGATAGCCGAGTTCGAATGATTACATTCATTTACGTGCTAATACCTGTATCACGCATGCCAATTGGTGCACAGAAAGAAGTAACCTACTGCAGGAAGTCTAATTTTCACCTAAGCGTGTTCACATAACTATACATTTTTCCATACATTTCCAGCTTCATTTTGTTTTAAGCTATAGAGATAAGAATTTTTATTTTATTTATATATTTAAAATTCATATAAAATATTGAATTAACGCAAACCTCCTAAAAACCTCCTTTATTTTGAAATAAGATTCATCTGTCTCATTGAGATTTATTTTATACACATCACCGTCAGATCTTTATTGAATTCATTAATTTCAATATACGGATAATATGCGATAGTGATGTTTGAAGTATGTTACTGAATTTCTTATCATATTATATTCATATTATGGTTTCGTAATAAATATGTTTTAGACGGTAAATTCAAGCTAATGTAATTGATTTCGAAAAATCTCAGGATATTTAATCATTCCATTTAGAGACAAATAGGCCTAATATATCATTAATCGTTTTCGTCAATAATTTATTTTGTCATTGATTTGTGAAAATGTTATTATCATACAATTCTTCTCTTAACCTGATTTAAAGTTGGCCTCGTTTTGGATAAATGTCACAAAATATTTGTGTCAGATTTCAATTTACTTCCAGACTGGTGTCCACCAAGTAACTTATTCTGGTGAGAATTGATTTTTGTCAAATTAAAATTTAATTTGTTTTCTTTTCCGGGTATAGGCAAAAGTTAAAACTTGCACGCAAAGAAATAACGTTTTGATTATTTCATTTGCGTTCGATATACTTCTAAATTTTTCCACTCAACTTATACACATCTTCACTAAAGCTGGTTATGTTATACATAAAAATATATTCATTAATGAAAGTCGTATTAACCAACTGATATTCATAAAACTTTGAGTATATGGGCAGTGATATGGTAAATATTCCGCGCAAATATAAGATTATAGTATGTTTACATTAGAAAGAGTTACAACTAATTGATATGTAGTGGTGTGGAATTTATTAGGCTACTCGACTGTTGTCTTCATATTGAAAATGCATGTAATTTTTATCAGTCTATTTAATATGGATGTCAGAATAAAGCGACACGCTTCAACAAAAACCCGCAATCTTAAGTACACTTCATCAGAAAATCTGACCAATACATATGGATCTTCAATCGCAGATAAATAGCCATAATTGTGCCACTAATTTCAGTGTGGAATCATTTGCATTTATTAGCAAGACCAATTCGAATTAACGCTTGAATGTGTTGGAGGCCATTTATATTTTATATTTGAAGCCCTCTCTGTGTAAACAGAAGGATTTCGTACTGGGCCTCCAAGTAATTTCCATCTAAGCAATATATCCTCCCAATACATATTTTCCATCTCTTTTTCGTGATAATTCTGTTATAATTTATTAACCTCGACTTAGCTCTGTTGAGCAAGTTTCGAAACCGAGTAGCTTGCCGGTTTTTTTTTTCAATTTTACTTTTTATCCATTATCATCAAGAGTGGTAATAAAAATAAATTTTGTCTTTTCATGGCCGTCGTAAAATTTTGTACCACAAATCATATCTTTAATATGTATTTGTTATTTCAGATAGATAAGGATTACAATGCATATAAATAAGAATGAGGCCAGGTGTCTTTTTTTTATTAATGATATGTCGGCATTCACATCAGTACTATTTTCAGCAGAGATAAAAAATAAATTGAAAACATTGACAAGTGTAAAAAAAAGAAAACTTGCTTTTAAATGTGTATGAATGTATAAGGAAAATAGTCTGGAGTTACTGTAATTTTTTGGGTAAACTTACATTATAGGTCTTTAAAAGTTCGATGATAAATGCGGTGAATAGTTTTAAGTTCTTGAAGCGCTTCATCTTATGACATAAGAACATTTTAGCAAAAAATAATATTCCTTTTTCAACGCTTACTATTGCCTAGTTTAGCAAAAATAATTTTTTAAAGACGTAAAATTTAAAGCATGAATGACGTTTATAATATAGGTGTAAATGCTTTCGTACACACATAAACACACACAGTCACACACACTTATGTTATTTCAAACGTCATTATAATATGTCGTATTTGAAAGAGAAGCCTCATTTTTATGTAATAAACGTTATTACATCCATCGGTCTGTTCACTTGAGAAATCTTAATCTGCCGGAGAGCATGTTTTCCTTACTCAGATATCTCGAATGGACAGAATTCAACGTGTTTATAGTTAAAGTGTATTGGGTCTTTATAGAAAATGTTAATGTTATTGTTTCTGTCTGTATGTTCAGCATTGCTATTTGTTCCTGATCAAAGCAAATTCATGAATGATTATATTGGACATACCACTACATGTCTATCAAAAAGACTCACTTTACACCTGTCTGACTATAGCAAAATTATGATTCATTTAAACATACATGGAAACCTACCAAACTTCATCCAAAAGATACTTTTGGAAAATGCAAGTATAAGAGCTTCATTCACATATAACATAGACTAAAGATAATGGAAGCACTAATAATGAAAAAGAAAAAGCCGACACTCAATGACGTCAACTATGCATACGGACACAATGAGGTGATCCTGTTTGAAAAAGAACTCTAGATACATACATAAAAATATCCATACCTTCAGTTACAAATAAAACTGAAAATCATCCTTGATAATTGCTAAAGGCATAGCTGAAAGCACTCGAATATAAAAGAACATTTGGACAATTTTACACACTTTATGTCCAGTAGAGAAAACACTTACAGAAGAATATATATATATAATATATATATATATATATATATATATATATATATATATATATATATATATATATATATATATGTGTGTGTGTGTGTGTGTGTGTGTGTAAATATATATATGTGGATATATATATATATATATATATATATATATATATGTGTGTGTGTGTGTGTGTGTGTAATATATATATGTGGATATATATATATATATATATATATATGTATGTATATATAAGTTATAATTTGTTATATTATTGGAGTTTTAGTGCTCAATATCAGAGATAGACATTGCTTGAAGATATAGGCAGAATAAAAATGAACATTGCATGTAGATTTTCAGTTTCATGCCTCAAGCGATTTTCAGATCTTGAGGCGGAAATTAATATCGTCTTTGGCGTTCTGAATAATGCTTGTGGTTTAAAACTGGTAGTTGCCATGCTTTGTTTTGTTTCTATCTATGTCTTGTGCGCCAGATAACTGAGAAAGAATTATCATATAATAAAGAGCAAATATATTCCATAGAAAAATCGATGTATTTAAAAGCGAATGTAGTCATTGATGTGGCATTTTATTGGTTTATCAGCCATTTGTGGCTGATTTAAAGGGGAAAAATCGATTGTAAAAATAATTCTATTCATATAAATGAACAGTGGATTAACACTTTTTCAAGAAAATCATTTGCCAAATAAAAGTTCTACTATGTAAGCACTAACTGTGTCTTCAAGAAATAGATTCATAACTTTTTCAAGTGTATTTGTGCATAAATGAATGCAATGAAACGCACTGAAATTCGAACTCGGCTCTGCGACTTCTTATTCCGAGTCGCTATATATGACACAACACGGATATCACCATCTGGTCTGTTTAAAAGAAAGTTTTTTAGAAAACTAATCAATGTTTACATTACTAAAACGAAACGAGCTTCAATTTGAACTCATGAATGATTGATAAAAAATGTCACAGAATATACAGTTAACCCTTAAACGACGTGTATCATCAATTGCCAAGCCAATGTAGTCCTTGGATATCGTCAGGTGTTAATGTTAATTTTTCTTTTATGGTAAGCGCATCGTTCAAACATTATCCGAGTTTAAATTACTAATTGGTAATTCTAGGAATGATGATGTTACCATTTTTAGGATTCATGTGACTACGTTATTTTATGGCGTATTTACTCACAAATAAATCTGGCAAAACCAGCCAAAGCCAGCACTATATCTGCATGCATATTTCGAAAAGAGGGAAAACGTAGTGAAAACTGGTTTCTAAGAATGGTGTGCCTGGAACTCTTCAATATGTATCATACTTTTATTATATCAAATTACGGTAAATCCATTTTTCCCATCTTTTTCTTTTATAATTTCAGTGGATAATATTTTCATTTTCATACATTCTGGATATAGTTAAAGGCAAAATACGCAATAACTGCCTTTAAAATTTGCTATATACTGTTTCTTTAACCATTTAGTGTGCATTTGTGTAATGCTTTAACGGGGGTTTCAGAGCTAAATAATATCACTCATTATGTGTTAATCTACATTTTTTGAGAACTGATTTCATAGAAAACCAAAGATATACTGAAAAGGGCTGTGTATTAAAAATACGGGATTCACAATTCATAGAACTTTCAATGCGCTTATTCTTAGTTATGGTGTTTCATTATTTCTTAAAACATTGATTTTGAAATCATCCTGTGATCAAGTGAATTTTAAGGGAAGTCAAGTGAATTGAAAATTTGATTTGATTTGAAACCCCTTTAACATTCAACGAGATTTGTTCTTCCTTAACTCACGGGATGTTTCGCTAATGTCTTTTTTGGTACATTGTTTATATTCTTCGTTGCAAAGGCTTTCTGCCGTTGAGAAATTAGTTCTTTATTTTGTATTGGTTGCATTTGTAGGTGTTTTTGAATGATTTGTGATCATATATATATATATATATATATATATATATATATATTATATATTCATATGGACTATATTTATTTCAAGTTCATTGGTTTTAAACTTTGTTGTTAATATATTATGTACAGTACAGAAAACGACGTGCGTACGATATTTAAATAATATTAGATTTATTATAGGAAATTCAAATTGGATTACAAACAAATAATTTTCCATTAATATAAAACCGTAAGACGATAACGGAATGAAAAACTGAATGAAGTTACGAATTACATAGCTTCTATCACTTGATAACATTAAAGTTATTTATTAAATAAAATGATGCAAATAAATTTCTTAGTAAATTTTTAATAAATTAGTGAAATAAGAAAAACTAGCTTTTCAAGAAGGTTACGATTCTAATTAGTTTATACTGTCAACTACAATGTGCAAGTTCGAAGGGTGTATATCAAAAACAAATCATTAGATATATACAAAAATTAACAGAAGTAATCACTAATAGTCATCAGGCAGATTTTTGTCGAAATCGACCAAAGATCAGACCAGAGAAAGTGAATAAAATTGAGGAGCAATTGATAACATATGGTACAAAATTATGCTTGATTTATAGGCATGGACATGTACCGCAATAGGAAAAGGGAAGGAATTATGAAATTATGGGGTTTATTGGAATGTCACAGCAAAGCTATGCCCAGTTATGGATCTGTAAGAATGAATGGGAAAATCGTTTGCTAATAATGCTATCAAAATCAACCTTTGTGCAAATTGAAGTATACATAATAACAAATGTGTCCCCAATATACACAGATGCTGAAAAGATCTTGAAACTAAAATCTTGGTAAATTTGACAAAATTACCAATTTTATAATCTTGTGGTGGGAAATATATTGTCCAGATTTGTGGAGAGCCTAATCATTTTTTTTAATCATTTTTTAAACGTATTCGGGATCTTCGAGCAAATGCAAACCATCCTTTCTTTAGCTCTGCAGTATTTGCTACTCCAGGGATATATACAGTTTTAAATTCAGAGTTACTTTTTCCGAAACCGAAAGTCTATAAAACCCAGTCGGTCCTTCTATTTTCTTTAACAAGTTTTAACAAGTTTTCTCGAACATTCAGGCCCGTAGACATATATATATATATATATATATATATATATATATATATATATATATATATATATATATATATATATGTATATATATATATACACACACACATATATATATATATATATACATATACACACATATATATATATATATATATATATACACACAATATATATTTATATATATATATACAGACATATATATATATATATACATATATATATATATATATATATATATATATATATATATATATACATATAGACACACACACACACACACACATATATATATATATATATATATATATATATATATATATATATATATATATATATGTACAATTTACAAAACGGAAACACGCAGTGTTGCCTGTTATTGAAGAAGAGAAGCACACTAATTATGGAAAACTGATAAATTGTTTCTGTTGATCTCATACGAAATCTGGCAGCAACTGATTTTTCATTATTCAGGGCCTCCGCACACGGCTGATCCCAAGTACTTAAAAAACACAGACAGTAAAAATATAACTTGGAGTAAACCAGGATCCTCCATAAAATTGTATCACTGATCTGTAATAATAAATAGAGTATAAATTAATAAACTGTAGCATATCATTACATTAATTGGTTAAAAGTAGGTATTTATTGGATTAAATTAATTTTAATACTGCTATATATATATATATATATATATATATATATATATATATATATATATAAAACTGATTTTTTGCCTTAACAGTCATTCACAATATTAAATTATTAATATTAGTATATTCTTATTTTTTATATTCTTTATTAATATAATATTCAGCTAATATTAAATCCTTAATTTATTTGTGGAGAAGCTGAAATTGCTAGTTAGTTTAAATTGCTAACAAGCATTAAATTTAATTTCTTTGTGGAGTTTTTAAACATTTAAATTACTATGAAACGTTAAAATCGGTGTTTATCTAAATTTCTAAAGCTATACCACCCGTCTCCTTCCTCCAAAAAAACTTATGTACATCTCTTATATCTTATCTCTTTAGTTCCTCCTTCTTCCTTTTTCCCTTTTTCCCTTTTCCCATATCATTTCCGTTAAGTTGATCGATTAAATAGGTCAATGTGCTAATCCTTGCCCACTCCCCCTCAATATTAAGTATTTTGATAAAAATAAAAATAAATTCTAAACTCTCCCTCCCCTCTCTAAACTCGGCCATGTCTCTCACACTATTCCTCACCAGTCTCTATGTCTCCTTATATAAGCCTAATACTGCCCTTGTCCTTCAAAATTGTAAATTTCAAATTCATTTTTCTCTTCATCTTTGAAAGTGAAGTCTGAGAAAAATAAAATAGTCTGGTGAAATAAATTATAACTAAATGACCTTAAAGTGGTCTGCTTTTCTGTAAATTCAATTATTCGCTCTGACTTAACATTGAGCTCTCAGGATTTCATCCTCCTTGCGATTATCCATTCGGATTACTAAGATTTTCCTTACTTATATATATATATATATATATATATATATATATATATATATATATATATATATAGCCTAATAAATAAACGGAACGCTTACTCCAGCGTATCCACTAAAAATAACGTTTAAATGGATAAACATCTGTCGAACAAATTCTCTTAGTTTACTTTTGGATACGAAACTGTGCAAATACGAAATATTTCGATAGATCTATGACGAGGGAAATTTCACTTAAAGGAACAAAACCTGGCCTTGGCTAAACGAACGTATTATGTATCAAACTGGTTAGAGCACCTCGGGCTTAACGAGAGACGCAGGTTTACATCTTGCCGGAGAGCGAAAACTTAACAGATTCCTGGAACATTCAGGCCAGTGTGATGAATTAATTGTCGTCTAAATTAAGTACAATTGAAAATAACAGATAAATCTTATTTTAACAGATATATTGACCAAAATTACTCAAACCTATCTTGAAATACTAAAGAGATATTTTATTTAATGAAATTCTCATTGGCTTTAATCACGGCCTCAAGACGATTTCGGAATCTTCTGTAACTCTCTTGGAAGGTATCTTTATTTAAGTTGGTGGGTGCTGAAATAATCTTTCCCTGCAGTTCATCTTTTTGTTACAAGGACTGTTGTTGGTCTCTCGCCAAACTGCACTCCGCATATAATAATCAAGTTGGGTGGAGTCTGTGGAGTTATGTGGCCAGATGCAAGTGGTGATGTGTTCACAAAAATTGTTTGAGAGCTATGATTGGGGTCCCTCGCTTGTATGGCATGGTGCAAAGTCATGTTGCTAGCAGCTCTCCCTCTTAAACTTGGGGCAGCACCACCTACTCAAGGAACGTCATTTAGGTATCCGTTGTTAGTCCCAGGCCCTGTGTAAATCTAGAAGTTGGCATAACGTTGTCATCACTAGTGATCAATCCAAACACCTCCAAACACCTCCAAACACCTCCGTAATCACCATTAGACTAATGCTCTTCAGATTGAAACCCTTAACAATCAGAACTATTCATATTAGATTTTCCGCTGTAAATGCCGTTTCCCAAATTCTGGTGGGAGTGAAGTGAGTCATGGTGATCTTTTTCTAACAGACGGTGCCCGACTGAGACTACTATATGGTGCCTTCGACAAAATCAAATACAGACAACGCGTACGGGCAAAATAAAAACAAATATAAAATGGCTACAATTTAACCATTGCACACTGTCTATATAATGGAAGAATACTTTTAAGATATTTTATATTCATGAATAAAAGTACTTAAGAACAGAGACAGAGTGTGTGTAGAACAAAAGTGGACATTGAGGTCAACATCCAAATAGCGTCAAGATTGCGTCCAAACTGTCGCCACTCGGTGTTAATCTCTATGTCGACCTCAATGTCCAGTGATTTACACACACACACGCGCACGCGTGCCACACATACACACACACACACACACACACACACACACACACACATATATATATATATATATATATATATATATTGTCATCCAGAGAAAGATATTGTTTCGCTGTATCACTGCTCATATGTGTGTGTGTGTGTGTGTGCGTGCCCGCGCACGCGTGTGTGTGTGTGTGTGTTCTGTGTGTGTGTGTGTGTGAAGAGCAAAGTATTGGTAAAACCAACCCAAATCCTGGCAAGTGACCAAAGAAAATAAGACTAAAAAACAATAAATCAAAACAAAAAGGAAAGGAAGTATGACCTCTGAAAAAAAATTCAAAGACAGGCATATCCCTGTGCAATAAAAGACAGTGCTATATTCGAAATGAACACAACCGAGCAAATACGATACCCCGTGTCACTACTCCAAAAGAGACAAAGTTCAGGCAGCAACTCGAGTTTCGCGCTTCCGCGATATAGGCACCAAGTTTCATGGATACATAAAATGTCAAATCATTGTTTGTGTTTTTTTTTTTTCTAAAATCGCTTTTCTTCGCTTTTTTGCCAACGTGCAGTTGGTACATTTACTTTAAGCTAATAAGAAGCGCCGACTAAGAAGACAGCCACACTTGTTTACAATTTCGCCGGGCTGATTGTAGATGTAGTATAGTATAGTACAATTCAAAAGAAGAAATAACCGAGACGAGATCGAAATACGGGGGTTGCGTTCATTTTCACGCACGTTCATGCACGCACACACTCTCACACACGCATACACGCAAATACACAAAAAAGGAAATGCATGAAGCCATATCCTTCTTCTTAAAACTATAGGTGAAATTGCGGGAATACAGGCCTCTATTGCTTTGACGTGACAAGCAGTTATGAGAAAAAAAACACTCAGAGAAAAGAGATGGGCTCCGTCAGGGTAACTTCGCCGAAACAAACCACAGGAACTATGGCTTCTGTACATATCGTACCAAATAACTCTTTTGTATTATAGAACTTGTGTTATGGTGAATGAGCGATTGATAAAGACGAAAGAATGCAAGCTGACGTGGGATTATAGATTTCTTCAGAATGGCTTCAAAACAATAAAATAATTTTGTCCATTTACAACATGCATATGAAGTCATAATTCTAGAGAGAGAGAGAGGGGGGGATAGTGCAGGCGATAACCCTCTCGTGTATCTAACTCATCCATCAGTGAAATTGAGAAACATGTAGATTTTAATCTTTTCGTTTGTGTCCTCATGCAGAATTTTTGTGAAGTTTGTCAGTTAAAGTATTTACCAATACAACAGAGTAATTTCCACGGGTATGTTATAGTCGGAGAACTAATAAGGAACCTATTCAATCATTAACGTAGAAATTAACATTCATCAGATAATTCAGATAACAACTCCGGGAAATTTCTACAACTATTTCTAGTATACCTTAAACAGTAAAAGCAATGGTCGAAATTTTTGAAAAAGTCATACCTTTGCATATATGGAGGTTCAAAAACTTATAAGCCTCAAAGTGAAAGAAGAGTCATAGCTGAACATTTTTGTTGTAGCAACATACTACCACTTCTTTTAAAAGAAAAAACTATCTCAGATTTATATCATAATTTCTGTGCAGATGAGGGACATACAAAGGTGATAGCGTGCGACAGATCTAAGAATTGATAACAGCGATCCGAGCAGTCATAAAGTACCTGGAAATAGAATGGAAAGTTAGCAATAGAAACCCGTGAGGACATGGTATATACACTTGAATTCTGCAGAATTCATGCGCAGAAAATGACCTTCGTTTATGTCGTCCAAAAATCTCAAACATTGACGAACAAGTTGATGCCCTTCATCGTATCGTTTTGAATGGCAGACGTATTACGGTCCAGTAGATAATTAAGACCATATATATTAGTTTTGCTTCGGTTCGTACTGTTTTAATTTCGGACTGTCTGCAAGATGGGTCCCAAAGATACTGACACCAGAACAGAAGATGAAAACAGTTGACATTTCGAGAACACTTCTGGTTTGCTTCCAAGACTGACCCTGCGAGTTTCCACCGCAGATTAGTGACTCGAGATGAAACTTGGGTTCACCGCTTTGAACCTGAATCAAAGATTCAATCAAAAAGTAGAATCACACTGTTTCTCCAACCGCAGAATTATTCAAGTAGACAGCGTCTTTTGCCAAGTTAATGTCTTCTGTTTTATTTGGTTGGCGGTGGGGGGTTCTGAAGGCTTAATCCTTATAGACTACCTGGAAAAGGGAAAGATTAATAATGGATAGTATTATGTCTCAGTATTAAGACAACTGAAGGAAGCAAGTTGGAGCTCTTGCTCAAGGTTAACGCTGTCATTCACACAGCTCAGGTTGAAGCAACCAACAGTCGTTTTGAATTGCTACTCCACTTCATTACTCACCGGAATAAGCTTCATCTGACTTCTGCATCTAGCTAGTTCAGCAGTAAAACAGCTTTGACATTGTTCTAGCACACTTAAATTCAGTCGAATCACAAAGGACCAAAGGTCAGTAGAACGAATGCTGTAAAAACAATATATAGAAATGAAAGAGGGAAGTCACGTCAGCTCTGGGAGAAAATGACTGAAGTCAAGATGCCGGCTCAGGATCGATTAACATACAGGCCTTTCTTTGAATTTTGTCAAAGATCTCGATATATATGGATCAGGAACTCCGGAGATGACGGAGTGTTCTATGTCTCATATCTAATAAGCATTAAAGTAGAAAAATAGGCTTTTCAGAAGTCATCCGAACACGGAAAATGTCATTAGAAACAGATATAGGAGTACTAAATTTATGTAACATTAGTCCTGCTCTACGGCATATTGGACAATCTCCTCGTAGAAGAAGAATGGACTTGAACTAAAAAATATATAGATTTTCCAATTTCCCATAAACTCTCATTTTTCCGAAATCCAGAATGTCAATGTTTTCAATCCTAATCCATAATGTAATAGAAAAATATAAATATTACTTAAAAGTAATATAATAATCTAATATAATTCGCAATTATTATTTCTCTGTCGTATTTATTATATATATTATGGTTATTATGATTATTTGAAGTTATGTATGTATAGTTTATTTTTATTTATTTGAACTTGTTCTATTTAAGAGGGTTTTCTCTATTAATATTTATTTGTTTTCTACAACTAAATTTAACTAAAGTTATATTTATCGATTTTTTATTTTCTACTCTCTCATTTTTTATCAAGTAATAATTTAGGTGTTGGTACTGTAAAAATAGTATAAATTATTTTATTGTATGTTCTAGAAAGGTTTAAGGAATGAGGAATAACCAAAACAAAGGTTGGAAATGGTAATATTTATGACATCAACAAAATACAATACTCGCCAGCGGCGTGAAGTAGGTAAACCACTTCTATTGGTGGATTACTTAGCTTATTCTTTCTGTATTTATTTTTGTAAATTAACAAAGATCTCAATATTTATGTCCATTTATACACGAATGTTTCATACTTTTTCTTGATTTCTAGTGTTATTTGCTTACCTAACGTTTTACAGATTTAAAACGCCATTAATCTTTTAGGACCTTCTAAAGCACGTAATGCATATACTGTTTATAAAAATACCTAATATCTGTTTCAAAAGTTGTCAGCTTCGGTGGGGGGATGATGGGGACAACTCCCACTGTCTAGAAAATGCTTTTGTGGCATGCGTCACAAATATTCATATATATATATATATATATATATATATATATATATATATATATATATATATATATATATTGTAATCTGGTAACCTATCTTTCTTCATATTCCTTCAATCTATAAGATTTGAAATTGCAACTTCCTCTTTCTAACACGTTGCACTGCCAGCATATTCCTCATTTCGTTTTGCAGCTTATTCTTGAGTAGACAGCTGTAGGGTCTCTGCTATTATCTGTTTAAATGTTGATATGACTTACCGTTCTTATTCTCGGAACTTGTCTTTTGGATGCTATCACGAATTCTACAGATTTGCTATTGCGGTGTCATGAATATATAAGAATATATGAAAAGCCTTTAAAAAGAATTGATCTTTTTGCATTAAGATATTGAGTTTGTCATGCAGAATTTCAAAGATCATCTTCCTCTTGCTTATTTATTAAGCTGAAAAGTAGATTCCACATTATCCGACATCATTAAAAGAAAATAAATCTTCTCTTGTAAATAACTTCGAAAATATTCTTATGTATTCAATATGCAAAAATTATATGCATGTTTTGATACAACGCTTTCGTTTATAATGTTATGAAAATCCAACTATTTCATCGTTCTTGTATCCACTGAAATGCAATGAATGCCTGATATATTAATTAAAATAAAAACAAATATTAATTAAAATATAAAGAAAATTGTCTTTATCATTTAATAAAAATTAATTAAACAATCAATTTAGAATATTACTGACTCATGCCCACATATATAAATATCTATAATTTGAAAGAAGATTCTGAATTATGAAACGTAATTGAGTTTCAGCTCGTGAATACTTGATTATTTTTTTAAAAATATTTCCACCTTCTACCTAAATACTAATGCAACGAAGATGCAAGTGGTTACTGATTATAAAAAAATATGCGAGAAATTAAAACATTATTAAAGAGAGATTTCAAAAGAAGAACAAGATTTAAGAAGACACATTCATATTGCATTTAAAGTTTTGAGGATCGAAGTTGACTGGAAAGCAAGAGGTTGGAAGAAACTCCGAAAAAGGTGACACGAGAGAGCAGAAAACGTTAGCACAGAATTTAAATTTATATTTAGCCTTTTCAGCCGTAAAATAATAGGAAGTAGCTGTCAGTCTAATCTAAAAAGTACTAAAAAGGAAAGCTCATCAGAACAATTACCATGAAAATATTTAAATAAATGTCACAGGAAAATGACGTTACGATGTTGAGAAAGTGACTGACGCCGATATGCAAGTTTGGGACGAATAACATGGCAGATTCTTCTTTTCTTTGCTTAATTATTACACGGAAAAGTAGAATCTACATTGCATTATCTTACATTATTTGTTACATTATTGAAATTATATTTGACTTGCTTCCTTTTTCATTTTTTCATTTTTAACATTATATACGAATAAAATATCCCACATTTTTCAGCACTAATTGAGTAAAAACAACGGATATATAGAAATAGCTACGAAATCGTGTGGCTTTATGTATTTTTTATTAATTAATTAATCATACTCATTTTTTAATAAAATGATTTCTTTCCAAGACAGAATTGTGATTACGAGGGATTCTTTAGTATGGAGTCGTTTTCATTTATATATTTTTAAAACCTGTTTATCATATTTTGTAGTAGGAGTTCTGAATAGCTTTGTAGGAATGAGAGAGAACCCGCAACAAATAACGTGAATTATTTATTTGTTTTTATGGCTTATAAACCAATTGTGAACTATTTAAAACCCAAACATTTTTTCTGCTGGTAAGAGTAATTTATTATAAGCGAGTAGATATAGTATTAAAACCACTTTGAGAATAACAATGATTTTCCTGATGGCAATCATAGAAATGGATTCATGACATTCATAACCAGGCTGATATTCGAACTCGTCTCTGTGAGTGATCATTACCAGTCACTATATATCACACAACTTCCACAACCTCAGTCTTGCATTCATTTCTATAAATGACATTTACGATTTCGGGCCCATTTCAAGTAGTTACATTACTTAGGTAGAATAATTACATCAATGCGATTTACGTCTAAATTTTTTACCATATACACAGGTTTGAAATGCAATTCACTTTGTCTTAGCTCCCAAAATATCGGAATATTTTACTAATGTAAATGTTGGGGCCTTTGTTTACATTCTATTTGTTACACTCCGATGTGCTTTATTTTTCATTGATTAAATCTTCTGCTATTGAAAAGATTCTAATGATATTTACTATGTGATTGGCGTTATTTCTTTAAAGTTCATTAACTTACAAAATTATAGATAATATCAGGACGCACGATTTAATGGATTCCATAAGTTGATAATTTTATTTAGAAATTACTCGAATAGCCGAACAAATATTTAGATGTGAAATTTTATAATATGCATTTAATATTTAATCTTATATTTAGTAAGTAATTGTTTATGTAGTAGTAATAGCGGATGTTAAAATATTTTATTTAATGGATATAGAAGTATATGGATGTATATATTTGAGCAAAAACAATGAGGCAGAAGGGCATGGTATATTTTTACACGCTCAAGTTTTAGAGAAGGCAAGAGGTACTGAGCGAGTAACCTATCAAACAACCCTTCTGTAAATGTATAACAAATGGCACGCACGCACACACACACATGTACATATATCCACATATGTTTATATATATTATTTATACATATATATGTATGTCTGTGTGTGCGTGTGTGTGTGTGCATGTGTGTATACAAATAAATACAAGTATAGGATTGCTGTATAAAGAAATTCCAATAACCAAAAAAATACTATTCTTAATAGAGTGCCCAATACAGAGAAAGGAAACACAATTTATTCGAAAATTATAAACTAATATGTTATAAAATCACTACAAAATAGTAGTGATTTTATAACATTTATGCTATAATTTTTGAATAAATTATATATATATATATATATATATATATATATATATAAATACACGATTAGTTCAAAAATAGAAATTTTCACTTACATGAGTGATGTTATATTCAGGGCATATAATTCAGAGTTTCGTAGACGAGGCCTTGTCTAATTGTTCGGTCCACTCGTTTGAGGGACCATTAAATGTCTGTCAACTTTCTTATTTTCTTTGATGCCAATTTTCCTCCCTTTCTCTCATCTCTATCTATAAAAAGCAGGATGTGTGTGTGTGTGTGTGTGTGTGTGTGTGTGTGTGTGTGTGTGTGTGTGTGTGTGTGTGTGTAACGAATGCACGATCGCAATTTACGACGGATTTGCACCAAAATTTACATGCACATGCTCCAAGTTAACGGGAATGCCAAGATTGACTTTGCATTTCCCAACTCCCATCGACAGTGGAAATAATCGATTGTTCATGCTTCTACGGCAGTTTTCATGTAGTTTGCTGCTAGTTTGTACTGGCCAGAGTGAGAGCCTATAGGTTGCTGCCACGAATAGGCAGGAAGATTCAATTGGCCAGCGTGAGAGCCAACAGCTGTTTGACACGAATATTAACAAGCATGCTAGCATGCAAACAAATCGATAGCTGCATTCTTCACAAGTGGGAAAAATCTAAATCTGCATGGCACTTTACTCCAATTGGCTCATTCGCTTGCTTAAACCCAACGTTGATTCTGATTCCGCAGAACCGAGTTTTATGTGAAAAAGTATTTGTTGTTAACATTCTTTTTTCACTCGGTTTTTCCAGTTACGAGTCCTTTTTAAAAGCTGATTGTTTTGCGTTCATTTTGTTTAGTTCTTTTTTCGTAACAGATTTAATGTTTAGTATAGAGCTTAGAAAAATTCGCAGTGTGAGATAGGCAAGAAGTAAGGCATGTAGCAACATCAGCACGGCAAAGGGCACTCCTTTAAAAGCAAGGAAGAGCAAAAATGTTTTAAGTTAAGTGATAGCGATTGCTGTATGTATCGTACGATTTTTGAATCAAGCACGGCAACGCCGGGCCATGCTGTTAGTATATATATATATATATATATATATATATATATATATATATATATATATATATATATATATGTGTGTGTGTGTGTGTGTGTGTGTGCATGTATATATATATAATCATGTATACATATATATATATATATATGATGTTTTATTAAAAAATCATATTTATTTACATTTCAATATTACTTATAACTTTTTGTATTCCAAGTTTTACGGTCAAATAAAAAAATTATAAATATTGGATATGTAAATAAAAACTAAATAATTCTTGTTATTCTTTAACCAGACATGTATAAATGAAATATATATATATATATATATATATATATATATATATATATATATATATATATATATATATATATAGAGAGAGAGAGAGAGAGAGAGAGAGAGAGAGAGAGAGAGAGAGAGCAAATATTTTCCTAAGCACATGCTTCTAGGATCGTGTTGTACTATCTGTAGTTTTGCAGAGCTAATAGATTTCCCGTGGTAGCATTTCAATTCTACATTTACTTTTAGATATCTCCTATTGCTACGACATCATTGACTATGAGAAACTTATAATAAACTTGCATTCTACAAAATTTCACCTGAGATTCCCTGGTGAATTAGAGTGGCAAATGTGCAACGTTGGAATGATTACTCGTCATCTTTTTCCGATTTGAAAGAGCTATTTTGCAATCTTGTTACGGATAATCAGTAGTATACCTGTACATGTGTATGTACTATTTTGTTCGTGTGTGCAAATGTGTATATATTATATATATCTACTAAGGAGATTGTGAATGCGTGAATAAATATAATACACGTAGGAAAATGCGCTCCAAAAATAAAATATAGTTTCCTTACACCGCCAAACTACTGTGTCATGTATTGTTCATGAGTTTTAGAATATATTTGCTCTATATTTTCCTACCTATCAATTTAGCGAAAAGAAAACGAATCCATTCACTGGCGTCTTGGCCTACCATTTGTAATTCGTGAAATATATTTTGGTTTAATAATGATGTAATAATAGTAATAACAATATTAATAATATAGCATAAATCATTAATTATTTTTGTGATAAAATACATTCAAAATATTTTTAATTACAATTATTAATCACAGTATTCACTTCAGATTTCTTTATTTCATACTTATCTCGGAAATAAGCAACGCCGTAGAAGGATTCTTGAAGCGAATTGAAAGATGAAATGAGATGCCACTTTACAGAAACATGCCGGATTATTATTATTATTATTTCATCATGAAACTAAATCTGTTCTTAACTGAAAGGAACATTGAGAACTCGGGATTAAATGTATATTTGTTTTTATTCATAATATACATTTGAAATTACTCAATAATTTGTTCAGCATTCGAGATTTTAATTCAGAAAAGAAATTCTGAGAAATGATCACTCCCAATTTCAAAGCGTGTGGCAATTCTATACTTTATTTATTTCTATTTGCCCCAGGTAACCTTGACATGACAGGGCATAGGCCAACATGTTAATTTAATGACCCAACCCAAAACTATATTAACAGAACTGAGTATCAAAATAACAGACGTTTATCTAAATGAGAAAATCACACATTTTAGAAATCACATTTTGAAAGTTATGCTAGGTCTGCATAAAAGATATATATTCTGCACTGAACAGAATTTATTGGGTCTCAAGTCCGAAGCAGACATCGAGTGAAATTTATAAATATATAATTCAACTCCAAAATTCAAAGCTGAACGATCGTTTATCTTGACCAATTACTCAGTCTATCAGGCTTTAGTTTTACAAGAGTCAAATTAGGCCAAAATGGATTATTGCTGCCATAATTTGAAGTTTGGAGCTTCTCAATCTTGACTTTCCACACTTGATAGATTTTAAAATCGATTACGCATTTCTGTTTGGGAAGATATATATTCTCCACACAGTTAATTCTTTTACATAGACGTAAGGTTACACGACTATCGTTACGCAATCGCCATTCTAATCGTGAAGTTTCACATGAGCTCCCTTCTGCATTTTCACCATTTAAGATATTTACACCTAGGAGTCGCTATGATACATCCAACCAACATCTCGTATCCTCAGGGAAGAAGGTTGCACTCGGATAAGTTTTACAAAATAACTACATTTTTGAACAGACTTCCGCTTGGATACTTCCCGGGAGACTGTAACATCATAATCTCTTCGAGTTAAGGTTTAATCGTTTCCTATCCTGATAATTTTCACTTGTTACAACTTCCTCTTCCATTCATATCGCACAGCATATATCATGCCCCCTTGAACAATAACCTTTTATTTTTACTTAGTGTCAATTCTCGTATTGATCGTCAGACTGACAAAATATAATCGTTCTAAATATATTGGTTGCTTACTATTTCTAAGAAGATCTTTTTATGAGTACAAAGAAAGTGTGACCCAAATAATGAATGTAATTCGTGAACTTACCTACTGATTTGTCATTTTCGTACTAAATTAGCTGCCCTGACAGAGGGCTTTTTGAAACAAGTTGGTGTCTAATCGTGATGGTGTTGGATAGTTATTGGCTAAATTGTGGCATAAGATAGACAAAAACCCACAAAAACAGAGAGTAAGGTTGTGGCAATAAAGAAGACAATGTCTCTGACGCACTTCCGAGGTTTACTCTCCCAGATTAAACAGAGATTCCATGGTTTAAGTCTTGAAACTTGGTGAGAATCACCGCCTGATGAATGCTAAAATAGTTGCTGACCGATCTGCTGTGATGCTATCATTTCCTTTCTCTCTTTCACTCACGCGTGTTTCTTCCAGAAAAAAATGAAGACTAATAATAAAACCACAGGAAAAATATTGAGATTAATTGCAGTGTTTTAATAACAACTGAGAAAATGCAAATTGAGAATAACAACACAGAGCAACAAAATGCAGAAGGAACTAATAGTAAATTTTCAACATAATTCCGTTGTAAATAAGCCTATCCCAACGCTTGTCCGGTAACCAAACTGTATACAATGAATATTTAATAAAATAACACCGAAAAACAATAGGTGTAATGATTAACTCTTGTATATACATCTAACATATTTAGAACCTACCAAAGAAATACTTCCAGGTAAGGGTACATTGAATATCTCTTATAGTTAGCATAATCATTGCGATAAAACAGTTTCATTTGCACGGTAAATTTTCAAATGGCATCATTTTCTTTAAAAAATAGTATTTGTAAATATGATAAGAGTATAAACGTTTTAAAAAATCTGGTGTGTTGATTGCGAAGATGGCTGTAGCTTTTATAAAGACCTTGGAGCCCGGTGGATATGTTTGTATTTTCCTATAATAATGTAATCATTAAGAAAATCGAACACATTTTTGAGATTATTCTTGATATTAGTAAACGTTGCTTCAGAGCCAAACACAAATAAAAATGTCGCCATTCGTTTAAAAAAAAAGCAGATCATAATCGATTTAAAAATTTGAATAATCATTGCCCCGGAACTACTATGAAAATGATAGAATGTATCTTCAACGCTGCCTTTCTTCAGCAAAATCATTATAAATCATACACAGATTGATTTTTTTCAACGTTTTCAAAAATGATATTTAGGAATGATGTTCAAAAAAATTTCATACGTATATTGCAATATTCTCAACGTAATGTTGAATATAATTGTTGTTACATTGATAATAAAATCACGTAAAAGTCGTGTCACAGAGAAGGGGGCTTAAAGTATATGGCGTTTGAAACAATGATAGTATGTTGAATAAGAGTGACGGAAAGTTTTATAGGTTTTGCAACGGGACAAAATTTGCCACGACCTGCAGGGTATAGTCTTACTGAAAAATGGTGTATGGTTGTGTGCTTAGAAAATTAGCATTCTGGTATCTGGGATCGATATGTCAGGGTAAGTGTTTTATCTAGAAACGGTCTCGGCATGCTGCACCGTCGGAAAATGCCCGAAAACTTTATCACGGTTTGAGTAAATATGGCTAGACGGAATTGCCTGGAATCATCGCTGGGTCTTTTAAAATCACAATTAAGCATGATCGACCGAATAACTGTACCAGCAATGTTAATTATATCAGTCTCAGAGCTCTTTACCCGGTTTTGTGAGTATGTTTCTCTCGGCATAGACTCAATATACGTAATAAATAGATCTGGGGGTTGTTAAGAAATACAAATATGCCTGAGCAGAGGTCGGCAACAGAGGTTGTTCATTTAATCTAGCAGAGAAGCATACTCAGATTCAAATAGTTCGTTTTATTTGAAGAAGGAATTTCAATGTTTTTGTAAGGTTAATTCAAATTTTAAAATAATTTATATTACATGTTTGTATATTTTACAGGGATTTTTGGCAAATTTAAGGAATTCTCCAAGATTTTGTAGAATATCCGATGTAATATGATTTATTCCATGTCTTCTCATGACGAAGGCCATCATGACACTTCACAGATGTTTTTTTTATTATTAACTATAAATTACAATGAACTTTGGGAAAACATCAGTTTTGTGAATACTCGAGGCTTTATCCATGGTTTAGAAGTCAGGTTTTGCTTCAGTTAGACAGATAGTCATCCAAAACTAGAATACACTGCTATTTTACATATAACTGGATCTAGTGGAGACAGTGTCAAAGTGGAAGCAACAAGATAGTCCAGGTTTTAAAGTCGACTGGGTGGGTCAATATTCCAACTCGGCGTTAAGCAAACGACACGGGAATTTGGCTTCCATAATCATCACTTTTTCAACAATTAATGCAAAATTATCAGCATTATTGACAAAATTATTTAATTGTAAAACCTCAGGACATCTTGATTCAGGCAGAAAATGATTTCACTTTTTTTCCGATATTTCTCCGATAAATTAATGGGGAAATTAACTGAAATTTTTAAAGAATCTCTTAGAGTCTCGTGAAGCGAAAGGCGAAAAGATAATAAGGTTATGAAGGTTACGCAATGTGTGGAATAGTCTGCCATCCTAGCTTTAAATCGTTTTCTGATTGATATTTCCATTTTGCCAAACTTAAGTGTGAATGATTTATCTTCCAATGCCGTTCAAACGGGGTACTTGTACAATATAGCATTACATATTAAATATGTTCAAGTTTCAATAGTTCAGCATTATTTTATCCTTACAAATCTTCTTCTATGTGCTGCGTCCATTCAGGACATTGGCTGTAATGGCTATGTTCATAATTTCCTCTCATTTTTGTAATTAATTTTGTCTTTTTTATACGTCTCCCAATTCTGTTCTGCTATCCATTTCGCTCGGTAGATTATGCGTTTTCTCCTATGTTTGTCTTTCCTTCAATATGTCCTGTGCGTATCAAATTTTCCAAGCTCTCTTTTCTCATTGTTTCCTAGAAATTCCCTGTATTGAATGATATGTTTCCTTCTTGTTTACATATTCCCTAAAACTTTGTCGTTACTCATAAGTTCAGTCCGTGGTATTCTCAGCATGCTTCAGTAAAACTACATGTCTGAAGCTTTAAGTCTCCTCTTCATCTGTGACGAGCTTATCCATCCTTCACTGTCATATAGGAGGACTGATATTTCATAAAAGTTCAGTAATCTTATCTTTGTACCAACGAATTATTCCGCTCTCTTAGTACTTTTGGAAGGCATATGTCGCTATCTCAATGCGATTACAGTATCACACTCTCCGTCCTCTCTTAAAAAAACTCCACAGATATTTATAATTGATGTAATTGTCTGCTTTTAATTTATCCAATTTGTTACGTACATGTTGTACTCTTCCATGAGCAGTAAACTATGCATTCTGTCTCATTGCAATTGCTGTTTAATCCTTACATCTCGCTTTCCTTCAACTATCTGTAGGGGATCTTGCAGTTTCCTTTCCGCGTCTGTTAGTAACACTGTGTCAACTACATATTATCTTGTTAAGATTGTAACAGTCAATAATGAATCCTGTTAGGATTTATTAGTCACAAAATATAACATTTCCACAATAGTGAGGTTTACTTGAGATTGTGAAGGCTGTCATGGATATAGCGTTGAATACAGAGCTGCCATCGTCGTCGTCGTCATCATCATTATTACTATGATGGATTGTGGAAATAGGGCTGCTGTGTATTTGAGTGCCACACCAGCTCCATCCATATATCGTGGTAGCGTGACAATGGCTGAGAATCTGTGAAGGATTTTCCAGTTCATTCAATGTCGTCATATCATTTTCATCTTTGGACAAATGTGGTATCTTCGCTGATGGGAATGTAAAGATTGTTGATACGTTTGACGACTCAATAGACTTTCAATTTCATACGCTGGGTGCTAGATTTGAGGCTTCAGCCATTTTCCTATCGTCATAACATAACATTTCCATAATTATTTACATGGTAATCATTGGTAAATCGACCATGGAGTTAAGCGCGGTACTAGATTGACAGCTCGGTTTCATAATTTCACTGTCGAAGCTGTTAGTTGCAACTGTAAGTTCTATGCTAATATTTTTTCACCAGCACTAATGTCTTAGAGAACTCTCTACTACCGGCTTCCCGCTTTCTTGTCAGCGACGATCGTCAAAAATATAATGCAATGTCAGTCATTATTTTCCGTTTCCTTGAATCCTAATTTTAAAAATTTTTTCTCGTTGATTCTTTCCATAACAGCTCGAGTCATAGTGAGTTTATTCATCTTGGTTGAGGAGGAATGACGAGGTGCGAGAGAGTATCAAAAAAAGAAAAAGACCTTCAGAAGACAGAGCAATATCTGAATGTTTAAAAGGATATAAGTTCTCTTATATTTAAAAACAGTTGTAAACTATGTCAAAATAAGCGTGAGGATGTGGATTTGTTTCATTGCTTCTTTCTTTAGCTGATTATATAATGCCGAGTTGTAGAATTTGTTTATTCTTCCGAAGGTTTCACTTGCCTTCAAAATATTGACGTATTTTTTTGACGGATCAGTAATTCCTTGTAGAAAGTTATCATGAGAAGTAATCATGCTTATACGAGAGATGAGAGATGGGTATCAAATGACAAAAAATATATTCCCCATGACATTTTATTGCCTTAGCAAAACTAAATGCCACATTAATTATGTGGTCTGTATGCAATGCGAAATCCTAACAAGGCGACGATGGATAAAGTCTTACTCATTCTACGAACAGAAAGCTTCGACATGTACAGCTGCCGTCAGTATGTACAGATGCCCTCAAGGTGTGAAAGTACTTCGTGACTGACAAGTAGTAAGAACTAACAGGAGTTGGGTGGGTGGGTGTAGCAAAACTTATTAAGAAGGATATAAACTTTTAAATGGAATTTTTTACATTGATATTGCATGCTTATACGTGCGGTGAACCTATAAATGTTTGACAAGCTTTAAAAAACAAAAACAAATCAATCAAATCACATACACACGGTGATGTTGAGAGTTTTTGTTGTTGACCTGTTAGAATTACCAGATTAGGATATTTGTATGATGTGCTATTTTCATGCTCGACTTCCAAAACTCCAGCAGAGGAAATGAAACGCTTCATGTGTCTTGTCTGTAACGAGAAAGCAAATATTGAAATCTGGCTCTATTCGTCTAATGATGTGTTAGGTCACAATTTCCGCAACCTTTCAAAAAGATTTCTAGATTCAGTCCATCTGTCGACCTATATTTACAATCTGCAGAAGCCAACCTCTGAACCCAATTACAGGTGATCAGTCTTCCGATTTGACACTCTCCCTCCACGGAACAATCAGTGCGTTCTCATAAAATTCTTTTCTGTGCTTCTAAATTTCAAAAGTTTTATCCTACTTACATATGGTTGAAACTAAACACATAGTGGTATAAACTTAGATTTCATTTAGATTGTGAAAACTGAGACTAGGAAAGTTAAAGTACTCTAATATATTCTTTCGATTATTTAATAATGAAATGCAATATATAATAACTATCGAGCCAATGTTTGACATCAAAACAGCAATAAAACAGAACAATTAAAACAAAATATATTAACCCAGTTACAAACGTGAAGAGTCTTCCGAATGTCCTGCCAACATATATTTCAAAAGCGTCGCTTTATTTTCACATTCTCTAACCTTCGGGAGAGATACGTTAGTTTTCAAAACAACAATTAGATACAAACGATTCATTGTAATTGCCGAAAGCCAAATGGACGATGGTTTTAAAAGCCATATTGACTAGTTTTCTGCTTGACTCAGTTTGATACATATGTATACAATAGAACAGTATTCTCAGTCTATACTCTCTTTCAATGAATTAGTGGAATTCTTATTGAGGAAATGTTCAAAAGCTTCCTAGGACGTGTTTGATCTCGCTTTACAACGTATATAAACGTCTTCAATAAGTGAATGTGCCTTATCGCCTATCTTTATGTACAAACTGGGCGGGCTTCCCGTGAAAGAATCGGATAAACGTTATGTCATATGCTGAGAAATTTATGAATGCTTTCACACTTCATTATTTTCACCTTTCAGGTCTTTTAATATATCAATGTCACTAAATAGATTCAATAATTCTTCGTAACTTGCATCTTCGTTATTATTACTATCATGAGTTCCTTTCTTCTCTGATATGTGTTGAGTAGAATCTGGTGGCTTTCTTTAAAATTATGAGACAGTAAGTCACTCCTGCAGTCCAACAATAATTATACACTAAATGCATAGTGTTTTCTTTGACTTTGCAATTATTAGTATCATTCAAATGTCCCCACGGATTTTTTCCACACGTGTTGGGCATACTGGCCTAAATTGGTGATAACTTCATCTTAGCATGAAGAAACTGCTTAGGCAACTGGAAATAATCAGTATAAACATAAGTAGACACAATACATCTATATTATTCAATGAAACATATATTAATGAAGATATGCTGCCTATATATATATATATATATATATATATATATATATATGTGTGTGTGTGTGTGTGTGTGTGTGTGCGCGCGTGTGTGCATGGTAGACCAGCCATAAAGAGTTGGGTCCTTTTGATAACAGTTCAAGATACAGAATGATAAGGCAACCATATTATCAATTTTAATATTAATCGCATATATTATCATTTGGATTTGCAGCTATTGAAATAATTATTATTACTCATATTACACAATATTACTTAAAACAAACGCAATAAGTAATTAGTAATAATCATATTTTGTGATTAAATATATTTTGCAAAACAGTGGTTGATTCATAATGAAATAAGCGTAAATGCGTGTTTAGATTAGCAAGGAAAAATATTATTCTTCAGCTATGCACCGTACCTCTCCAGGATGTTGGTGATCAATGTTCTACACAACGTACTTCCCTTTCTAACTCGTGGCTGCTATAGTCTTTGTTAAAAGTGCCACATCACTTTCCGTTATTCATTCACACAAGTCTGTTACCCTGTTGGTTCTACAGAAAACGATGCAGAGAATCAAGGACGGAGTGCCTAAGTAAGGAAAAAAAGTGGAAGCGGAAAATGGAAACAATAGGAAACGAATAAGCCGAATCAGAAAACGAACGGCCAAACATTCGTTGTCACATAACTATGAAGAATAGCTTACAGGACATGTCAATTGAAAGGTATAAAACGTAGCCTTTAAATAGACAGATAAATAGACATATTTTGATCCAAATGAGGCAGGGGACAATTTGCATGTGTCATATTCTTTTGAAGGACTACCATGATGGTGCTTCATAGTTACCTGACCTTTTTAGCTTTAAGCAATGTATCCGCTATTACTATGCCCTCCCCCCCCCAATTTGTGTTCTTCTCTCCATTGAAACAAGCTGTTTAACTATGTAACTTACTGCATCCATCTATTAATTCTTCCTTCAGTATGTCCTGGTAATGTCAAATTTTTCTACGCCCTTTCCTCAGGTTGTGAACAGGAATGTAAACCATCTTTTGCTGATGCAAAGTAAAACATATCCTTTCCGTTCCGAAATTTCTTAAAACTTCCTCTTTACTCACATGTTCCGTCAATGATATTCTTTAGGAATGCATCTATGTTGACTCGTCTTCTTTTCATCTGAGGGGAAATTGTTCAGCATTCGCTGCCATAATCAGGGATTGATATTATATAGCAATTCAGTACAATTTACTTTGAAAATAAATTTACCTGCTGATTCATAATTTATTTAGCTTTTTGGAAATCATCTTCTATTTCTTACTGTGCGCCTTTGAACACGAACACACCCCACATACACGAACACACCACACCGCCCCCCATATATATATATATATATATATATATAAAGAGAGAGAGAGAGAGGTGAGTGAGAAAGAAATAATATATATATATATATATATATATATATATATATATATAGAGAGAGAGAGAGAGAGAGAGAGAGAGAGAGAGAATGAAGTATTTTTAATTTAATAAATAGTTATGAAAACTCGAGACATTTAGCGTATTCAGCATTTCACACTGCTAACGACAAAGCAAATACGTTTCAAAGTCTGAATTAAATTCAGCTGGGGAATACAGGAAAAATGTATTTGTATTCTCAAAAAAAAGTGAAAGGCTGAACCTGATTTATGCTTAATTTGTTCCTAGATAAATCGGCCAATTCAGTCTCGAAAGATTTGTTACTGCAGAGACCAGCTCTTGCACGATTTATAATCATGTTATATAGAGAGGAGATTTTGCGGTCCCTAACACATATAAGCTGGAGAGGCTAAGAAAATATGAAAGTCCATGTTTGCTTCCTCTACAAAAATAGAAAAAAAAACGAGAGTAGCAGATACACACATTTTAATAGATTTTAAGAAATAGAAGTGGAAACAAAGAAAGAGATACGAAGTATAGAGTGAAAAGGAGAAGATGAACGTAATCCTAAGTAATATCCTTAAAGAAAGAAAGTAAGAACATATGAGGGGAAAATTCCTATGGCCTAGAAGGACACGATCATTTCAGAAACCTCCTAATAGAGATAGAGAAATATAAGGAAAATAAGAGATTCTTTGTAATTTCAAACAGAAAAAATAAGAGAAAATGAGAGAATTAAACAGCGCTACTGGAAAAGAAATGGAAAATTCAAATAATGACAAGTACAGGAGAGACAATAGAAGAAAAACAAACAATACAATGTAATAAACTGACAGACGAAAAAGAAATTAGGGATATACAAATACTATGATTTCGTTTAAAGCTTAATTTTAATCTCAGGGAATTCGACCGAATGCGGATAGATAATTGAAAATTAATTACCGAAAGATAGAGGCTTAAGTAAATATATAAAACAACTCACCAATCTAACCATTACACTTAGAGTAGTAGTAGACTATGGAATAAAACACTATTGTACCAATGTATCTCATCTGGATCATTAAAATATAATAAATCTAAAAAGTAGTATCCCCTTGATTATTCCGGTGTATCGTTAAAGAGTCGTTTTTTTTTCTTAATCAGTTCACACCAAGCAAGGAGATAAGGCCACTAAGACGCAAGGGGTTACTGGGAGTGAAAGTGAATGAGAAGACATCAGATGGAACCAGAAACCCCATCCTAAACAGGAAAAGAAGGGATAAACCTCTTCTCCTGTTCGAAAGACCGAAAAGCATTGTGAACTGGGTGTTTGCCAAGAAAGTCTATGTTTCGATTTCTCCAATTATCATCACTAAAAGATGCCGAGACATCCATGAAAAAAGTTTCATCCAGGCATCGTATTCCTATATGCGATGTTTCACGGCGAACACAATTATCTACATGGACAATCACACAAGCGAGAGAAATATGTCACCAGCTTCGCCATTCCTCCAAGTTCCATGAACAAAGCCTCGACTGAAATAAATAACACTAGTTAAAATACGCATCCACTTTATCTATAGAGAAGATCCATTTTTTTGTTTGCTGTGAGCAATAAATATTCCCAAATGAGAAAGCAGGAAAATAATCCTGAGATGCAAAAGTATCAGAAACAAGAATGTCCATAAAAAAAAAAAATGAATGAATAACAAATTTTGAAACCGATAACCACAATTATCAAACCAGAAGAACAAAATCAGCAAGGGAGTAGTAAACAGAGAATTAACAAATATTACGAAAAAAAATAATAAGAAAATAAAAAAAAATTCCAAAGTGACATCACGGACAGAAATTCATTGAAAAAGAACGACAAAATTTCCCCCAAATTCCCAAGATAGAAAAACAAACGTAAGATGAAAATAAATAAAGACGTTGAATCAGTGAGGCGTTATACGAAAGCAGACAACAATCTAAAAAAGAAATATCATGTGTTAAAAATAATGTTAAAAAATAATGAAAAAAAATGGAATAAAAGACAAAAGCGAGGAAAATGAAAATGAACAGGAATTTTTTTTTTTGATATGTATTTATAAACATTACACGTTGGATGTGAAAGTGATTCTTTTCTTCTTTTTTTATACATGTACTGTTATGTAGAGATAATTCGGCCATACAACAAGGAATTTCCATGTATTTGGTTTGTTATAGTCTAATATAAAGTCTTAACAGATTAAAATATTTTATATATATTTTACGTATTTACAAATGGATCTTAGATGGCGTTGAAGTCACAGAATTTTTGATGATCAAATATTGGATATAGGATTATTGTAAGACAATAGAGTCTTAATGAGCGTTATACAGATTTTGGTGACTAGTGTGTCATAACTCTTGATGAGCTAGTACTGAACATAAGATTATCGAATGGCAAATGACCTTGAGCCCTTGTAGAATGTTTGGGATCATGAAAGGGTAAAAATCCGTGCTGTGCGAGTAAAGGATTTTGGGGGATTATACCGTAAGGAAATTGGGTCTTGAAACGTGGATATTGGATTGGGATTCTCGCGCAAAAAGCGAATATTGCTTTGGGCTGAACGGACTTGCAGCAGATTCCACCGGCAATGTCGACATGCGCAGTTGGTAGATAAAAGAAAATAGTTATTGCTGTTTCCATGTTGTTTTTTTTCTCTTTCAATTTTACATGTAATAATGATTTGGGCTATGCTAATACAGTGAAAGATATGGGCATTTAAAAATACATATTTATTTCCCTATGACAAAAAAGGACATCTTTTACATTATGAAGATATAGATTTTAGAACACAGTTACCTTGTACCAAAAACCAGTGCGAGATATTGCAAGCAAGTAATAATTACGTGCAGTTTCTATTAGTTAGGAAATAGAAGATGGCCAAATAAGGAAATTAAGGAAACAATTAAAAAAATTACAAAAATAAATCATATTAAATCATAGTTTTGTTAATGTGGGCGGCGAATAGGAACAAGCTATTTTAGAAGAAAAATACAATGCTATATTGTATTTTGCTCAATACATATGTTATGAAGAAAATAATGACAAGGTTTCACAACAAAATATTAATCGACTACTGTTGTTGTCATTCAGTTAATGTCTAAGATTAGGCCATTAGGTTAAAGTTATTGATAAAACATGGAAATTAAGTTTATGCCATCTGTTAAATGTACGAAAAAACATTTGTTTGAATTCTTAATTGAAAACAAAAGAGAATCAGTCGTGCGACGACGGTTTTTCTTCTTTCAGTCGCTTTTGTCTAGCAATAAAAAGAAAGCTGAACATTCAGTTCGCATCGTTTGTGATTGGAAAGAAACAAGATCTTACCTATGTACATACTTACATAGGTAGCAATAAACATAAAAAGAAAAAGAAAGAAAATATATCCTTACAGACGCAGAATTATCAATGAACAAAGACAATTAGAAGAGAAGTTAAAACATTTTATTTTAATTTCAGACTACCAGTCATAAACAAGAAAAAAACAATATAGAAATTAAAAAAATTGAAAAAGAAAGAAGAGAAAAGAAAGACATAGTTTAAAATGTTAGTGTTTGATAAGCAGTAAAAAAGATATAGAAAAAAAGAAAATAATAAAAACATTAATAATTCGTATAATCATTATTTTCTTTCAGCTTTCACAGTATGAGTCAGCAGAAGAGATGTAACTGACACTTGAACTGCGGGAGATCAGGGCTTAAGTAGTTTAAACAATATCATTATGTACTCTTATTAGCTATCAATTTGTGGTGGTAAAATGTTGAAGGACATTGTCTTTCCCTCTATGATACTCGTAGAATCATAAATATTTTGTAAGGAGATTCGATCCTGTTTTCATTACGATAGTCATGGTTTTCGAAACAGATTATTGGCTACAGTATATCACCTTGCGTTTCCGTTATCATGTCAGACGTTTGAAATGTCATCAGAAAGTATTTACCGATAATCATCATTATAACATTTCAGACGATCATGAACGATTTGAATGAATATGATCAACGTCAGGCAAAAAAAAATGCCTGAAGATTCAAATGTAAACGATAAAATTTTGCCTCTCATGAACGAAGTAAATGCGCGTAGACTCAAATATAAACTACCGATATTTCCCTGTCTCCAGATTGAGTAAATGTTTATAGATGCAAATATAAACAGACAATATTTACATGTCCTCGAATCAAATAAATGATTAGACACTCAAATATAAACAAACAATTGTTATCTGGACCTGAACGAATTTGTCACAAATATAAACGACATCAACTTGCGTATCTTCGAACCAAGAAAATTATAAAATGAAGTATTTAAAGAAAAAGATTTCACCATCACATAACCCAGTCATTAACTGGAAATATGGGAGATATTTCCCTACGCTTATACTCCTGTAATTTGAAAGCTTATTGAGAAAGTAAAAGATGCCTTCCAAAAGCGATGCAAATTATTAAGTCACAGAAAAAGTTTCGTTAAAAACAAAGAAAAGAATAGTGAAAGCTTACGTAATATCGGTCTTCATAAGTGACAGTGAATATTGGACAAACTTCTCACATGTGAAGAAATCACTCGCAGCAAAATGAATGTTGTTCTAGAGAAGGATGCTGAGAATACCATCGGGCAAACATGTGAGTAACAACAAAGTTTTATAAAAAAAAACTAGAATACACGTGATCCGTTGGATCATTGACCGTACAGATTATAGAAAACTGAAGTTGATTTCGGCGTTCCATTGAAATGAAAGTTAATTTTATTATGATTCAGTTACATATTTCAATTAGCTCATGTCATCATTGATCTGGATTACAAATTCATGTTTAACGTTTTACTGATTGCTTACAGCATTTAATATTAATAGAAATTCCGAGATAAACTTGAACTTTATACCAGATTAATTTAAAAAATATTTTTCAATATGCCAAAAAATAGTTTTAAAATTTATTCACTTGAAAATATTTTTTTAAGTATGCAAATCAATATTTTATTAAATATGTAAAATATTGTTTGTTTAAAGTAAGCTGAAATATAAATAATTACGCTACTGCAAAAACAACTCCTATTTTTAAATATTTCTCATTTAAAATATTTTTAAAATCATAATAAATGAAAAACATTTTTTAAATATCTAAAATATTGTTGCTTAAAGAAAGCTGAAATATAAGTAATTACTCTACAATCAATTGGACGAAACAGCTAAGCGGGATCTCTTTGCGGCTGTCTTTAACCTGAAAATGTTTCAAATAAAAAAAATTCTATTTGAAGAAAGTTAAAATGAAAATACTTCTTTCAAAATTTTAAGATCTTATTTACTTAAATCAGATTAAATTAAATCTTTATGCACTGGACGCACGCACAAGACAAACATGCAAGGCCGCACGCAATCACAGACTTTATTATTATATAGATGGAAACAAAAAGACATAATATCAGAAAGAGACAGTTAAAATTGTGAGGGTACATAATGATGAAAGAGGACTTGCAAAATTTGATAGACACGGTAGATTGAAGCTAAGAGGGAATGAGGAAAACAAACGTATAACCTATATAGTGATCTTGAGTAAAGGGGTGGTGGATTAATAAGAGTGTGATATAAAAAAAAATATTTAGCGCTGCAAAGGACAGAAAATTATAGGGAGCCATGATCGCCTACTTCCTGTGGGAACACTGCATACAGAAGATTTTTCACAAACTAAAATATGACTCTACTGAACTTTTTCTTTCCAGAAATATCGAACTTATTATATTGCTCATATTAAACACTTTAACATTCACTTTCTGACCATAAGATCCGGGTTCGAATCTCACCTTGGTCGATTGTAATGAAGGATACTTTCTGATGTTATCAGTCTGGAAGGGGTGATCTCTGCATGCGGCACCTTTGGTAAATGCCTGAAAACCATACCACTGGTTGACCCAAGCCTTGTGAGTGAAATTGAATACACGGAGCACTTGGGGACACCGATAGCTGTGCTAGCATGAAGTCACAAGACACCGTGGCCGATGGTTTGAGTTGTCTTGGCCTTGTTCAGATTAATGATCACGCTAAATACCACGCACTCTGAAACTGTAACTAACATCTGTTCAGTTGCAGTATAAATCACAGGTGTGATCTGTGGGTGTTGAACAATTGTGTCTGAGCGAGAGTCTGCAATAGGGATTGGCTAACCGCCCTAATAGACGGGTATCTTCGAATACGAGTGGCCAGCTATATTTGATAGGATGATCTGCGGGAGTAATCTGGCCGTGGATTAATGATTTTAAATTTTATTTGGAGTATTTTCTTTAAAATATAAGTTATTATTTAAATAAAGTTTTTGCAGATAACAAGAAAGAAGAATTGATAATAATCGATATGTATTTGCCTAAAAACTCAGGAAAAAAAAGTTTTGAGGAGCCATGGTTGCCCACATCAAAAGAGGAATCCTCACATAAATGATGAAATAAATACACAAGAAAGAAGAATTGGTAATAATCGATATGTATTTGCCTCAAAATTCCAGAAAAAAAAAGTTTTGAGGAGGCATGATTGCCCACATCAAAAGAGGAAGCCTCACATAAATGATGAGATAAATACACGAATAGCATTTTCGATTTTGAAAATTTAGTTTTAAATACTGAGATTTAAACTTTCAAAATATGATTTTAGATGCAGACATTTCCTGTATTATCTAAACATCTCAGGCACAAGAGAATATCATTTTATTTCATTCAAAACATAAAGGCAAAATCTCCCCGCAAATCTTATTCAGTTTTCAAATTTCAAAATGTTTAAATAATTTAGTTTTCATGGCTTTTTGCCGCTGTTAAATTTTCGTATCTTTTATTGAATTTTGCATTTAATTAAACACAACTTACAATATCGAACTTTTGCGATAGATGCAAAAGAAGCAAATTTCATTATAAAGTGACACTTGTCATGAAGGAAGAATTAATTAGCATTGAAAACTGATTTCGTTGGCCGCATAAAACTGTATTTAAAATCCTGTAATTCAACTTTGTATTAGCGAAAGTAAATTGATAAAAACAGTAGCATTGGTTATCCTCGAAGTAGCTGATGAAACAGAAATAAAAAAAGTTCATAAACCTTTTTTATCAAGGAAAATCGTGAACATTTAAATGAACGTAAGACATACCTTAGATTATATCTATTTGCCATAGTTGAGAAAAATAGAACTCGTCGAATATTGATTATCTAACTATTGGATTTTAATGTTGTAATCCTTGAAAAAGACAAAATTAGATATCTGTAATGTCAGATAGATATTCACACTTAACGAAGAACACACACATTGTTATATATATATATATATATATATATATATATATATATATATATATATATATATATATATATACATATATCAATTGATGAATTTACAGAAAAGTAGAATTGCATTGACTCCATATACACACAACAAACACGAATCTAATTTTATATATAGATATGCTTGAATTATTTACAATTCTACTGAGGGTAATTTTAAAATTAAATCCTATCAGATATTTCCGAAAGATATTTGAACGAATAAGAAATAAATATGTAAAATATAGAATATACCTTTTACTTATCTGAAAATTAAATGAGTGTGTATTATAACTGCATTACAGTAAATTATATGTACTGACCGATAGAGGCATAGATCCTCAAATAACATGGCTGTAAACTTTAAAGACAAGCCTATATTAATATAGTGCATATGCTCCACGGGGAATGTACATAACCCCGTACTATCATATGCATACTATTGTGGATAGAGTGAATAGTAGCCAAATTATAAACTGCAGTACGTAAGAACACAACACCTCAAAAGTTTTAGGTAGGTGAACTGAAATGATCAAGTGTCGTCAATCATGTCCCACTCATATAATACCAGAGAGTGTTCTGGCGATCGACACCATGAAGATTCAGTCTGTTTCATACTTAAACACAGTATCAGTCCACCTGAAGAATGATTGTGTTCAATATGCAACAGTGTCACTGCATTCGCTGTTAACCTCGCCGTTCCCTCGTCAAGAGCTTTCAGCAATTGACTGATATTTTTCTGTATACTAAGATATATAGGGCGAGTAATGGCAAAATTGTCCTGTTGTTAAATTTAGATTTGAAGCGTTGTATCTTAGAAATGATTAAATATATCTTAGTGGATTTCTCCGAAGTTTTTATAGCACTATTCGCCTGTAATTTGAGCAATATTAATGTATGATTTCTTTCCAAACTTAACAGAAAAATTGTGAAGGATTCGATCATAAGCGAAAATGACAAGTAAATCATTAATTAATCATATTTAAGAATCGGAAGCTCAGGAAGGATTGAAATGAATTTGATATATATATATATATATATATATATATATATATATATATATATATATATATATATTCAGGATCATGTTCCAACTTATTCAAGATGAGCTTCTTTCTCTAACTTTCTAACTTTCTGTCCTGGAGTAACAAGTTGCCTCACAAGTTTCACTGTCGATTTGATTTTCAAGTCTTTTTCTACTGCTATTTGTTGAAATCATGATCCCTCTTTCTGCTGTAGCTACCTGATCCAAACTTCCTCTCTCTTATTCTCTCTTTAAATTTATTCCCAGTTACCTTGATTCTTGAATGGACGTTGAAGATGGAAGACAGAATATGAATGTTTTTTCCATTACTGAAGATCTGAATTATTTTTTCTTCTCACCATTCCTCAGTTGAAAAGACAGTGGGGCTTACAAAACAATTTTAACCTGTTCTATTTCTAGCAGAATAACTTACAAGAAAAGTTTCAAGATGGCTAAACTTCGCATCTGAAAATTTGGAAAAGAAACACAATAAGTTTAATGGTCGTTTTTAGTTATTAAATATTTTGTGGGGTCGACGACTTCAATCGCCTGGATAAAGAGTGAGCCAGATAAATTTACGTGTGTACAACCGGATATGTTCTAAGTTCTGCGTTCGTCAGTTACAAATGGGGTACTAGATGTAGAGGAATTTCTACGTGATTATTTTATAGACACTTATTGGAAATTAGTGAAAGGAATCTGAGACAGCGCAATGATATCAGCTTATTCGTAGAATAAATGTTTTATGGAAAAGTAGTGCTATTGTGAAGGAGTTTAAATCGAGTATCTGTGAGTCTCACGGGCTTTTAATGCAATTCGAACAGATATTCATATTGCTGCAAGATTATCTCAGGCAAGACCAAAAGGAACACACACACACACACACATATATATATATATATATATATATATATATATATATATATATATATGTATATTGGGCTAAATGTTTTTATGATAATCGGTTTAGAGAAAAATACCAGAGTTCTAGCCTGAAAAACACATTCTCCACAATGACAATGTTCCTGCGTATGATGCATTAGCGTTTTAGGAAATCCTGACTAACAAATCAGTTTACAAACTGGACAATCAACATTATTCCCCATTTTAGCCTTCTCACATTTGGTTATTAAAAAAATGCTAAAATTACAATGGTTTGGTAACATCCTTAATATCCATCGAGACTTAATTGCATTACTGAAATGTATTCTGCAAAACGACTACCAACAATTTCTTCACCAATACCATCAACCTTTTTCAAAAAGCGCATTATGAAGGACAGAGAATCCAATATTGTATATATTGAACTGGTAAATAAAATGTGCTTCTGCATGTTCTTTCTAGCTATTAGATTTCCTACATGACATAAGTCTTGTTCAAGTAAAGGGTTAGCTGTTATTTTCCTTTCTTTATAAACGGTGTCTTAACGTAATCTCTAGACCTTGCACAGATTCGACCTTACTCTAATATATATATATATATATATATATATATATATATATATATATATATATATATATATATTTTTCTGGATTTTCAAAATTTGTTATCTCATTCTCTTCCTGAAGAGTTGTTTCGTATATTTACTACGACTAATAATAATAACGGAATGAACCCATTACTGACTACGGTTTCTAAATGTTTTAGCTCTTTTCGTCTAATTGACCTTAATTCTGTGGGTTAAATACTTTAAACAGTGTAGATTAGTACAAGATTATTAAAACAAAAGAAAGTATTAAAATTACTTATTATTAAATCCAGTTTGTAGAAGTTTTGGTCTATAATATATATATATATATATATATATATATATATATATATATATATATATATGTGTGTGTGTGTGTGTCTGTGTGTGTGTGTATGTGTGTGAATAATCATAATATATAAAATAAATAAATGATAATATTATTGTGAATTATACTAAATTATTATATTACTTTTAAGAAATATATGAATTTTCAATTAAAACTAAAATTTCATATAATTTTTCCAACTGCGAATAAACATGTCACTCTATAATATATATATATATCTATATATCTATATATCTATATATATATATATATATATATATATATATATATATATTTGCGGCTTAGAACCACAATGCTTCGTTCATTGCAGCAAACCACCCTCATTCTGTTTGTATTCGAATTGCGAGATATATGTTCCACATTAGAATCTTCTTACACGGACCACTGCTTTGTGGAACGACTCCCAAGGATATGCTTCCCTGATCACTAAAATCTTAACGCTTTAAGGGTCAAACGATATCTTTCCTCATATTCACATAAATTGTTCCCCTTATTCTTTAATCATTTACATCACAAGTCTCTTGGGCCTTGTACAGAATGAGTATCATTGCTCTTCCTCTCTCTGTGTGTGTCTCTCTCTGTGTGTCTCTCTTTATATATATATATGTGTATATGTGTGCGTATATATATATATATATATATATATATATATATATATATATATATATATATAAAAAGAAAAAACAGACCACTTTAAGGTGCCATTATAATAATTTATTTCACCAGAGCCCTTTTAAAGGATGCCGGATCATCAGATAGCACTTCCAAAAATGAAATGAAACGAAAAATTAAATTAAAATTGATGGGTAGTGTAAGTTTTTCTAATTTAACAGAGAGTGTGAAAGGGATAGTTAAATAGACAGGATAGAGCAACTTAACCCCACAAGTAAAATGGAGAATCATGTCGAGGGCTAGAACTCCAACAAACTTCAGAGACCGATGTAACTTGTGCATAAAAGAAAAAATTCTAATAATAAGGCATAAAGATCCGAACATATTACTGAACAAACATAACGAGTTGGTTTTTAAATGTAGACATAAAATCCTCCTCAATTTAACTAAATATGTTTAGAAATAACTATATAAAAAGGGAAAATATTACTTTGGTTTTTGAAATGAATGTATGAACACATGGATGCTGTGCTTGTTCGTATGTACAAAAAAATATAGATGAACTTGGACATTTATATGTGATTATATGTATGTATGGGCATTTTGGATAAGGGTGTTTATATGCATATATGTATTTGTATGAATTATAAGCACATATGTATAAGTGTGTATGTATGTATATGTATCTATATATATATATATATATATATATATATATATATATATATATATATATATATATATATATGCATAGGTATGAGTATGAATATGTATGAGTATGAATATGTATGAGTATGGATATATATGTATGTAGTATGTATAGGTGCAAGCGTAGTTTTTGGCTAGGTATTTTTGTATATATATGTGTATATGTTTTTTACATGTATATATATATATATATGTATGTATATGTGCGTATGTATGGGTGTATGTGTGTATATATATATATTTTTTTCTCTTGGATATGAAATTGCATGTAGTCTATGTATGTATGTATGTAAGTATGTATGTATGTATGTGTTTATAGATGTAAATATTTGAGAGTTAATTGTAATATATGTGAATATATGTAAAACATTAATATAAATACATATGCATGTGTTGATGTTTCTTTTTATATGCTTGTCTATGTATATGTATATATATGTGTGTATGTATGGAGTTGTATGTGTATGTGTATGTATATGTGTATATATGTATATATGTATATGTGTATGCATATGCATATGTATGTGTTTGTATGTGTATATGTATGTATATATATATATATATATATATATATATATATATATATATATATATATATGTGTGTGTGTGTGTGTGTGTGTGTGTGTGCGTGTGTATAGAATGTATGCAATGGGAAACATAAGATCATTTTAATGTAGTTTTAAAATTACTCTTATTAATATTTAATCTCACTTTCTCTTTTAATATTCTATATTTGGAATTATGAGTGTATATTCATCATATGGAGGTATTTCCATTTTAAATTGATAATTTAACTTAATTTTAAATATACCGTGCTTTAACTATCAATATTGATAGTAAAATATTAAATTTGTATTTTTTTTGATAATTATACACTTCAGAAGTCACCTAACGTTAAATATTAACTATGAAATTACACAAAAATCTACATGAATTCAAATATAAAAATATATGTAATTATTTATAAATGTATATGTATGTAATTTATGTATGAATATGTATAGGTACGTGTGTATATCGCTACATGTGTGTGTCTATGTGTGTATTTGCGCATGTAAATAAACGTATGTATATATGGGATTTTCATGAATATGTATGTGATATATATAAGAAGAAAGCAAAATCTATAATATTACCCTCAAATATTATTCCATAATAAAACCTAAACTTTAAGTAAATAAGATTACCCATATAAAAATAATGACAAATTGCATTCATAAATTAGATTAAAAGTAATACTAATAAAGATGTTACCGTAACTATTTTTTACAATACTAAAAAAGTACGATTGGTCGGGTAAACAAACTATTATAATTTAAAATATTTTTTAAATATGTTCTCTATAAATGTGTTAATAAATATAGTATTTAACTTATATTAAATTCTTAAACTATTATTTAAATTGATAGCAAACATCAAATAATTTTTTTAGACATCTAAATTTCTATCAAGCATTAAAATCTATTGTTTACATAAATTACTAAAACCCAATTACAGCCTCTTTCCCTTTACTTCCCTCTCCCTCGCCCTCTTCTTTGTTTTTCCCTTTTTCCTTTTTCTTTTCTCTCTACTCCCCTCCCAATTCCATATATCACTTCCGTTAAGTTAACCGTCTAAATAGGTCAAGGTCTGGTCACTCATCCTTCCCCAATAAAAGTATACTAGAGAGAGATATGAAATTAATCCCTCCCTATACTATACCATGTCTATTTAACTTTCCTTTTCACACTCTCTGTTAAATTACAAAAACTTACACTACCCATCAATTTTAATTTAATTTTTCGTTTCATTTCATTTTAGGAATTGCTATCTGATGATCCGGCGTCCTTTAAAAGGCCTCTGGTGAAATAAATTATTATAATGGCACCTTAAAGTGGTCTGTTTTTTCTTTTAAATATTAGATCTGGATTTACATCGTTATATAATGCGTCTGTTCAAATTAATATTTTAACCACACGCTTCTCTATAGCTAAGTGGCTTAACACTTCAGATCAAATGACGGTTCAGTGTAGGAGGCAGATTCGTTTCCTTTTTACGAGATTTCTTATGCAATCAGCCGGGTAAATGCAATTAAATTGTCTAAACCAAAAAAAAAAGATCATTTTTAAATAAATTATATCTGTTAAAATAGAGTATAAACAGTCCATTTCAATGTATCGGTGTGTTCGTATGTGTATATATATATATATATATATATATATATATTAATGAATGAATTTTAAGCAATAAATGAACACACACACATATATATATATATATATATATATATATAGTGAGAAAGAGAGATAATTCTTTGTATCAGGAAATTGTGTGTGCAAATAAACGCATTCGCATGTTTTCTCAATGAAGGAATTTATTAGAATTTTCCTACGCCATGACATGAAGATTTGAAATATTAGTTTTATGGTTGAATCTTCGGTGCGATAGAATCCTCCAAACTTAGGTATTGTCTTTATTGCATTTTCAAAATGCATTTATATGGACTTGTGAAGGACATTTGTGTTTCTTTCTCAATCACAGAAGCCCGTCATGAAACTTATAAAATATTTTCAGTAGTTACTGTCAAATATCTTCATAGATTCATCCAACATTGAAAATTAATACAAAACCAAAACATTAAGCGGAAAACTTGAGTAAAGTACTTACATAGCCTCGTCGGATCGTGACTCTAATATTGATATCATGGATGACATCAAACCAGTTCAGAAATATCTAAACTGTCAGTTGTAAACAGACGCTTTCAAAGATCATTAGTTATATATGGCGTAGAAAGTCTCTTTGTCTTAGCGAGGAGCCTCTTTTTACGATAATTTTGAACTGGCGCATCAGACACATCAACTGGCGCGTCAGATAGAAAGAACAAATAACAGATAACAGAAAACCACAACGCCTGAAGATTTTCTACAACAGCAACTTCTAAAATGCATATAAAATGTAACTCGAAGAGAAAGTAAAGACATAATCAAGACTAATCAACCATTACTCCTCGCATTGAATACTGTTATAATATCTAGTCTTGTTCTTCTTTTCCTCTCGAAGAAGCAACTGTAATATAATCGACCCCAACTTGGCATCTTGACTCACTTTCTCATTGACGTGGCGCGGCTTCCCTTTTTCTTTTCTCCAAATATTTTCATGACGAGATTTTTCTCTGATGACCCGACTATATAAATTTAAGTGTATTACAAGATTGGCATCTAGTTCATAGCCATTTAATATTGAAATAGCTAAATGCAACGGCCATTTGTACTTCAAAAATATCTTTTCTCACAGTTCTCGCCTGTGGAACTTCCTTCCGTTTTAGTTGCTTCACTCATACATACAATCTTAAAACATATAAATGCAACGTCAAAGGCAATCTTCTATCCTCTTGAATCCCGTTCATCTTTTGTCCTTTCCTCAATATTCCCTGTACTCGCACGTTCACTCCCTATTACCCCTTGCGTCATAGTTGTATTTCCGCCTTGTTTGGGGTGAAATGATTAAAAACAGAAACAAAGAAATAGATGTTGAAATTTCACACTAGTTCAAATAAATATTAGGAAGGAAACTCCTATCAATACTGCAATTTAAGTTTGGCTGGAAAGCATGGAGCCAAAAGTAGTTTCAAAAGCGCGAAGAGCGAGATGAAATTTTTAGCTTAGAACTTACGACTAAATCTAGTAAAACTCAAATATAAATTGATGAGATCTTGACGCCAGGTACCATATTGAAAAGTTCATCCGAAAATTACTATGAAAATATTTATAGAAAAGATACAGAGTGGCAACCTTACGGTGGTGGGAAAGTGACTGAATCTAAAAAGATAATTTTATTCAGTAACTATGGATGTTTAGTAACTGCTTTACAGAGGAATTACAGTTTGCCAGGCAGAAGAATAGTAATAAATTTACCAAGAAAGTGGATATGAACAAAGAAAATTCGAACAAAAGAAATAATTCCAAAAATAGATTTTCTCTGTTGAACCATTTTTGGGTTAATATAAGGTTTCTAAGCCCATATCATCCTGATTTCAGTTTAAATCGAGTTGCTTTTCCCATTTTCATTTTGCTTAAAGTTTCCTATTTTCTTGATTTCAGATGGAAACTTGGAAAACTTTCAACATATATCACTTAAATCCTCATTTTAGAGAATTAAAACTCATAAATATAGTTGTGAACTATGGTAAAAAGGCGTCAGTTTAATCTGGCAGCAGAAGGATATTGGTAAAAACAAAGACAGAAATATTCTGTCGAGATCTGAATTGTAATTAATTTACAATCAAGTGAAAGGCAGGCGGCCAATGCTATTTTAATACTGCCGCGCATTACAGCCATATGAAAAAAATGGCGACAGTAAAAATTCCTATATGCAAAACACAAAAGATAGATTATAGTCAATGAATTAATGTTTTTAATAGTATGGATTTGTTCCCACACAAATTATATTTTGTTAAGTGATTATAACCCTTTTTGAGTAAATTAATTGACATATATAAATAAATAAACCACAATAGATAATGCATAAATGCCGAGGGAAAGGTTTATCTTTGTAACTCTTGCACTGCATGCCTTATTTCTTTTTCCGTATAAATATTTGTTATGAAATATAAAATGAATTAATGATATTTTTCACAATTCTCATTGTACTGATGATGATTTTCCATTCCTTCATTTCTTAGGATAAACGTAAGGAATTATTTAGAAGCGTATGTAGAGAAATGTCCTATTTGCTTAGCGATAAATGGAGACAAAAGAATGAAATCAATGAGTGGGAGATCAATGAGTGGGAGATCAATGAGAGAAAGGAAGAGAAAATTAGAATGTATGTTTGCTTTCAAAGACGTATTGTGTCAGCTTACCGAGAAAAGGAGAAAAAGAAGCGAATTAATTAGGTTCCTCTTCTATTCCTCTTGAGAAAGGAGCATGAAAGAAAAGATAAAGAGTTGCAGGTCAAAGAGAGATAAGCAGAGAAAAGTGGAATTTTTTGCTTCTTGCCTTCCAGCCGTATGAAGCCGTATTATTGCCCTAAACATATTTTATCCTGAGGCGCTGTTTTATTGCCCCGCGCGGCTAAGATCAAATCCTGGCCTGTTTAAAGGACTTAAATCTTTGCTCATAGAATCGGAGAGATTTAGAAGAGAAATGAGTATTTAGTCAAATTTATGATAAGAGCTATATACGTAAATAAATGCAAATATTATAATAATCTTAACATTAATTTTCAGTAAAAAATTGTAGAAAAACTTTTGGACGTCGGATAAATTTGAAATGTTATTAAATAAGAAATATATTATATAATTCAGCTTCTATTTGTCTATAATTTTGAGAGACGGTATCATAACTATTTACACCATTTACATTGTTCGAACTGTTGTCCTCATCTTTTTGGCATATTTACGATGTTTTCGTTGATGTACGCTCCGGCGTTCTTCAGGTGATATGTGCAGTAATTTCGATTCGATCCCTTTATTTAGTTCACATGGAGAGTTCAGTTATCAAGGGGAATTAACTGAAACTAAGATATCCAAATACCTGGCATGTGGAATTAGAAGATTTACCCACGTGGACTCATGGGGACTTTCTTTCATATACGAACTATACACTATATTGGCCAAATAAATCCATTAATTCTATATATATATATATATATATATATATATATATATATATATATATATATATATATGAAGAATTAATGTATTAATTATCAAATATTTTGGCACTTCAAATGTTATTATCTTGGATAATTACTATTTGAAACATACCAAAAGTTTTATTTATTAAACACTAGGTATTATGTCGATCAATCTCCGTTTTCAAAAAATAATCATAGAAAATAAAATGTATTCTCCAAAAACTTTGTTTTCGGCTACAATGACAATCGCAGATTTGATCCTTGTCAACACGCACATTTTTCTTGAAAATATTTCTCTAATGTACATATTGATAGACGTAATATGCATTGCATAATAAATACAAATAGGGCGTCTCTTTGAAATACGAAGGATCCATTATAAGGACGTTTGATGTAATACTTTCTCCATCTTTCCCCATTCTCCTCTGTCTCTCTCTCTCTATATATATATATGTGTGTGTGTTTGTGTGTATTTGTCTTTGTGTATGTATGTGTGTATGTGATTGTGTTTTATTAAGTGAGTACACCTGTTTTAGTAGACAACTCTGTTTCTTTTTAAACAAACGAACTAATATCTTCTCAGACGCGTCCACTCTGTAAAGATTGTCATGATTTTTAGATGCGATTGCGAGGCTGTCTCCTATTCGTGCTTCATGGATTTCACAAATTCTTTTTCCTTTACTAGCTTCCAATGCATTGTTGAGCAGTTTGAACTGATATTTATGAAATAGTTGGGTGAGATTAGACGCATTCATGTCTTCTCTAGGGGATGTGTGCTAATCGTAACGCAAACAGAATAGCCCAGAATTTGAACTCGTATTGCCGATCTCACTGTGAACAGTTTGGATTAAAACAAATGGATTATCTTTTATGGTTCCTTTCTCAGCTTTTAAGCCATGTGATCGAATTTGTGTACAGATAGACGGCAACTGTTAATTTTTAAAAGTTTGGTTAAGATATTATTTGGCCTGCACTTGTTATGTGGGTCTGATATGATTCTCTTCGGTGTCGAGGCCCGGTTGGTACAGTTGGTATGTTGTCTGCTTGACAACCCAGCTGTCAGGGTTTCGATATCTGGTGTGGATGCGCACTGCTGATGAGTCCCAAATATAAGACGAAACGGCCGTCCAGTGCTTCCTCTATTTTTCAGTTGAGATTTATATCGGACTCAATGAATTTATTCATTTATATATATATATATATAGTTTTTAGGTGTGCTATATTTATGGGATAAAGTGTTTAATATCAGAGATAGGGCGTATGTATATATATAAAAAATTTATATATATATATATATATATATATATATAAAGTGACGCAATCGTCAGGCCGCCGATTGCGTCTAGACTGAAACAGCCTGTCGCCTCTGAGTGTTATATATATAAGATATTTAATGTCATTTATTATTATTACTATATTATCAAATGTTATTTTTCCTTGAAACGATGAAATAATTATCTGATCAAATGATTTATCAGATTTGGTTTAATATGGAACAAAAAATAGATATCATGCGCTATGATGTACGTTTGACGATATTGCACAACATTTACTAATTTATTAATAAACACAATCTACAGCATTTACTATTTATTATCAGTAAAGACAATGGACAGCATTTACTATATCTTAATAATAAACATAATCTAAAGCATTCACTATTTATGATTAATAAAGACATTTACTATTTATTTTTATATAAAACAATCTAGAGCATTTTCTATCTATTATTAAAAAAAGACGCAATGGTATGACATTTCTAAAGGATATGGCAGAAGAATTGCCTAGAATGTATAACAAGACAAGAAGAATAAGGAAATAGATATAGAGACCGAAAAAGAAAGTCGTTAATGGGCCAAACTTTAAAATTTCACCGACATGTAATGAGGAAGGAAAGATTGGAGAAATAAATACACTCAGGACTTCAGGAAGGCAAGTTAAACAGGGAGAATCAGTGATTAATCTATTTTACATGTTTGTATGAAGTGATGGAACAAGATTAATATACAATGACTGAAAAACACTTAGTAATTACTTAGAGCGAAAACAGACATAAAATTAAGGAAAGTTTTTGATACATAAAGTAAAAGTGAGGATAAAGGATTTGAAACAGAATTAAGAAAAGAATATGTTGGCAGAAATTTGCTCAGTACTTACGGTGACAGATAAAATATATATTCTTGCAATAAAATAAGAAAATAATCCTTATATAAAGTTAAACAAACTGTACACAATATGCACATATATATATATATATATATATATATATATATATATATATATATATATATATATATATGTATGTATGTATGTATGTATATAAAACTTAGAGGCGACTGTCTGTTTCATACTAGATGCAATCGTCAGGCCACTTTAATATTTACACACGCTCTATCTCTGATATTGAGCACTTTATCCTATAAATATAGCATATCTTAAGACTATATTTCTTCATATATATATATATATATATATATATATATATATATATATATATATATATAATTATGATATTATAATTACTTTTTTTAAATATGATTTCATTGCATCACAGAAGATCATATGTATCAAAACGGAAAACTCCCAATCTACATTAATTTTAAGAATTATATCTACAATACTGAGTTCCGTTCCATTATCAAGCGATTTCAATTTCTTTTCTTAAAACAGCTTGTTAAATGAACGAAACTCTGTATGGTAGATATAATTTTTAAAATTAATATACATTTAGAATTTTCCATTTTGAATGCTATGATGTTCTGTCTCGCGGTGGAATCATATTTTTAAAAAAAATTATTAAGGTCTATGGATCGTATTGAGCACTGTTTTTTACAAAATAAAAAAAAGGTAAGAACTCTGACTTATAAATATCACTGTTCTTTCCTATTAGTTTAAACACACACACACACACACACACACACACACACACACACATATATATATATATATATATATATATATATATATATATATATATATATATGTATATAGTTTCTTATCACAGATATGTTATTTGTTTATCAGAAAAAAAAAGCTATTTTACACACCTGGAGATGTCAAAATGAATTGTCAGTGTAGTGACAGTTAACGACAGGGTGACAAAATAATCCGAAGGTGCATTTGTATAAATAAAGACAACTTGTCGAAATTAAGCAATGTATTAAGAGAGTTAAAATTTACGTTAGAGACAAAAAAAATTTCGGAAATTAAATGTCATATCTAATTTAAAAAATGGCAGGAAATTCTGGTCATTTCCCTAACAGATGAACAATAAACTTGAAGCAACAACTATGTAGTTCTACTGATTAATACTAGAATTATGATAGGCCGAAAATATGAGACCCGAGAAAGTTGTACGGAAAATGTTGTAGCATACCTATGAATGATAATGTGTATGTCCCCATTCATATAAATCAAGTAGTAAATACTGTATGCTGGTCTACACTTAGCTATTCGTCTCCAGCTGTGCTGGTCCATCCAACTCTCTGACGAGGCGATGTTGAAGGGCAGAGTTTCTTCTCGTGAAACAGCTACCCGACCCCGTTTTATATGGGGTCTACGGAAAATTTTGGCCGAGCCTACTGGCCCTGATAGCCCACATTAAACTCGGGCTTGTGCCACATCTGACCGCGTGGGGCGTATTGTCGATATCCTGCAGTTAGTGGTTTGTCTCCAGCTGTGCTGGTCAAACTCTCTGCTTCCGGGCAGAGAGGATCAACAGACGAGGTTATGTCGAAGGGCAGCGTCTCGTCTCGTGAAACAGCCATCCGACCCCGTTTTTACGGGGTCTACGGGGGATTTTGGCCAAGGCTACGGGCTCGGATCAGCCTTATGCAACATCTGACAGCGTGGAGCGGTTGGTAGATATCCTGCAGTTGGAGATTCATTTTGGAATCCACCTGACTGACTTCTAGCAGTTGACTACTTCTTCTGGCGAATCTTACATACTTTGTACTTGTCTTAATTATTATCGTTCATTATCAACCTTCGTGTGTTTATTCTATTCAGTACCTTTCCATAGGTTACAACAGAAAATTAAACAGCAATCATAAAGAGAGCATTAAAAGCAGGTAGACCATCGTCTTAATTACCTGCTGAATTTGGTTGAACGGATAACAGTGTGGAAATCAAAGAGGGGAGGTAAAGTATCAAAGATAAAAATGACTGAAAATTGTGAAGAGCCAGGTTCGGACACATCCTGAAGTGTTACGGCATATAAAAGCAAAAGAATAGATGCCATTTCTACTCTAAAGACCTTAGCCAGGATTCATGGCATAATATTTTAGCTTGTTTTCATTTGCGAATATAGGTTATCAAAAACTATGATCGATAAAAACGTCTGGAGAGTTGGCATAAAAAAGACTAAAACCTTCATGAGTTTCGACGCTGGGTCCACCGTCCAGTCATAGTCGCGAATTCTCAGTCTTTTGCTTGATGAATATCGACACGGATTTTTACATCAATCTGAGATAAACAGACATACCTATAGAAAACATTGTTTAGTACCGATGTCAGATATTCAGTTTTTTTCTTTTCTTTTCTATATTTCATGTTTGGGTGCGAGTGCCTGACACGAGAACTTTGTAATCATCGTATCAAAATTTAAAAATAAGGATCATTCTTTAGGTGATTTTCAAATATTTTGTGAGTACTACGTATACATTTATATGCCTGACTTCATTCTTTTTCGTTGCGCTATCAGCAAACACTGCAGTGATTATAAAGTGGTCAAAACAGTGTAATGAATAAAACAACTGACACTGGTCAGAAACGAAATAAGACAAACAATCGTATTCTGCTTCTGCATTTTAGACAGCTTATTTATTCTTTACAATTTATTGTGATCGGAAAGTAATTATTTTACCAATATAAATTATGATTCAGCCAACCAAAAGAGAATCAACGAGGAATGACAGGTATCAGTGTCATTAATTTATCATCTCTTTTATCCGATAGTGAGCCGTTCATGCTGTAGTTCAGAATTCACATCCACGCAAGATTAAACATTTAAAAAGTAGCATATTCACTATTGCTTATTTATGAATTGCAATTTGGTTGTACGGCTACGGAGACATGTAAAAACATTTGTCCAATGTTTATAGATGCGGTGAAGGCTCGTAAAGTCAGCTGTTGTTTAAAACTTTAAAATGGCGATTGTCTTATATCCGGCAAGCCTAATGAGCTTTCGTTTGGGAAAAGAACACGATTTTCCACCATCTGCAGCATATCTTTACCCTGGAATGATATGTTTACATTTCTGTATCGCTTTGTTACAGGTGATAAAAAGGGTTTTGCATGTCAACAGTAAAAGGCAATGGTTACAATGAATGGAATTACATTTCTGATATATAATATCAAAACAACTTTAAAATATATTTCTTCTTTATACACTTACCTGTAAAACAGTTACTTTCCGTAGACACAGTTACACTTTTTTATTATATAGGTTATATGTCATCCATTAATGTTTGCAACTTCTATGCACCGTGTAAGTGAAGGACGTTAGCGATCATGGCTTTCCATAATTCCCTTTCCTTTGTAGCACTTAATTATTTTTGTTTGTTTGTTATCTCTTTAAACTCTGTATTGCCATACATTTACATAAGCTCGCTAGGTAATTCATGCGAATTTTAACTTTGCCTTCTGTCTGTCCTGTGAGTATCAAACTTTTCAAGTTCTCTTTCCACATTATGTACTCTAGAAATTTCAACTGTGTGTATCCGATGTTTGTTAACATTTTCTTTGAAACATAGTCTCACTTTCTCTCCATGTTATTCTCAGCAGCCTTCTGTAGAACTACATTAATTTTCATGTGCTATCTTGATTTCTGAGGAGATTGTCCCGCTTTTACTGACATACAGTAGGGCTGCTATTATATAACTGTTCAGTACTCTTTAATCTACTGAAGATGTGTTGGATTTTTTAATGCAAATAGTGGTACATATATTAGTAGACATAACATATTAAACCAGTAGTAATTTAAGCACGCAATATTTAGCGGTTATATATTAACTGTATTTTCATTATAATTTTTAGAAAGCAGGAAAATATCCACTGGGTTTTAAACAAGGAATGCGTAAAATTTCTTGGACGTTTTTGAATAATCTTCAGGTTCCAGCTTGTGTAGTGAAATTTCCATTATTTCCATAAGTCAGTCGAACAAATGTAACCATTATTGTTTCGATGCATATGCTCATCTTGATTACTTCTTAACCATTCGGCAGTTGCTTCCAGTGAAATTTCTCATGGGTCTCTCAATACGTGTAACCGTCCAAGAATTTTGAACTGAACATTTGTACTGTTTAATTTTTCAGTTATTACTAATCCTGCCTCCACTGACTCTGATTATATCCGTATTATATAACCCTGGGGATTAATTTCCAAATACACTAACAACGTTTAATTCCTCCCAACAAATGCAATTTGTAGTCTTATAAGGAATGTTCTTCCAACCATCTCATCATTCGCTGAAGCCCTGCTGTCTGACTTTGTTTTCTACGCCGCAGTTTGTCTTTATTTTCTTCCTCTTGCTATGCGCAGGTGTTAAATTTTGGTGCTATTTCTTGCCCACCTAATCTATTTTTTGTAAATTACTGGTATTCATATAGTATTTATATTTATGCTAGGCCTACTGAGAGGGTCAGCATATGCACTGATTTCTTTTACAGTATATATTCCTTGTCTAATTTTCAGCAAAATATTTAGGAAAAAAAAACAAATGGGGAGATTTATGGGAACAATAATGAGAACATTTATTAGACTAGCCATTATTTTATAAGTCTAATAATTTTCTCTCTGCTTCATATTTCTCTTTACATCAAAGCAAATAAAATTTCAATTTTCGGCTCTCAAGAAAACAATCTGCATATGAAGGAAGACCAATATTTGAATGAAATTGAAACGTGTAAACGTAGGCTTGGAAACCTCTCAATGAAGAATAAACGATAGCTGGTGTAAAATCGAAAAAAACATCCGTATATTTTAACGCAGTTATTTATATTTCAAAATAATCACTTATTTGTCAATGCACTTAACTTATCCATAAATATTAATCACATGTAGTGAGATCATACTATCTATATTTTAAATAAAAATCGATCTATTATGATTACAGCTACGGACATACTCATCCCTCCTTGAACAGCCACAAGGAGGTATTTTGTGTAACCTAACCAATGAGAGATTATTACTATCAAGAAAGTTCATAAGAAAATATGATACGTGTTCTAAGCTAATAAGAAGTTGGAAACTAAAGGACTCCAATTCTTAATAGTGAAATGTGTAACTTATCTTCTGAAAAAAGATTGAAATCAACCTTGTCAATAAGTTCATAGTAAACCAATGTGTATAACATCATTTGGGAAGTGTTGAAACAGATTGTGAAAAGTGTGTCGGATAAATTCTAATGGAAAAGTGAAAGACAATTTTTAAAAGCTAAACAATGCTGAGATTAGATGCTACCTTTTAAGTAAACATCCGGCTACCATTAAGTTAGAGTTACTTTATAACATGTCACCCTTAACCATAGCTACGATACATCTTAACTGTCAACAATCTTCTTTCTCTGTTAGCTTTATCTCTAAGAATTTCTTTTTCTCTTTACTATGACCATCCACAACTGTTAGAGCCCCGAAATGTAAACGGAGGATAAAAAAAAACAAAAAAAAACATAACTAACGTATTTAGTCGTACTTATATTCAGTTTATTCCTTATTTATTCATATTTACGTGTAGAAAGTATTGTTGTGCAACCCCAAATTTTAATATAGAATAACAAGCAATATTATGAATTGTATATTAGCTTGGACAGAAAGTACTGACTCATTTAGGAAGCGGAATGTAAACTAAAAAAAAATTATGGAGCAACCTCAACATTTATTCTTCAAAATAAAGTCCATTATTCTTGATGATCTTCTGTCAGCAATTAGCCAGCATTCGAATTTGTCCGAGATACCAGTCCGCTGGCTTTAAAAGTGTTGAATTCCTGGTCGCAGAGGACGTGTGCCATTGAACGGAATAGGCCATAGTCAATCGGAGCAGCATCAGGACTGAATGGTGTCCATGTATTTGAACTTCTTATTCAACCCGACAGTGTGTGGTCTTGTTTTGCTGAAACAAAGCCCAACGTCGATTGACCAAGCAGGATACTGCTTCTTTAGTTTGTCATACAGGGGGTCTAGCTGCTGGCAGAAGAGTATAGCATTGATGCCGCGATCTTGAGGAACAAGCTCGAAATGCAGTATTCCTTTCAAATTCCACATAACAGAGATCAAGATTTGTTGTTTTCTGAAGTTAGGACTTTATGATGAACGTAGTATTTAATAGTTAAAAAGATGGAATGATTCATAACGTAACTAAGAAATAACCAAACAAGATATGAATGGTCATTAAAACAACTAATTATTGATATAAGAACAGATGTTTAATATTTGGTTAGTTTATTGGATAGAATGACATTTCATGTCATATTTGGATATTTATTGTCGAATCTATTTCTCACATGACAAAAACATCGGAACCATGAAAAAGGTATACATAGGCCCTATTTGAACGACAACCTCCTTTTGGTCATTTAATGTTGAATATAAATTTTATGTGAGAATTTGCCAAGAATCCTCAAAAAAGATAAATACTTGAGTCAAAATAATAGATAAAGGCCAGGATAGCACTCTAGAAGACAAAGACGTGGCTTGCACTCAAGTAGACAAAGACCTGGCTTCCACGATTGACCAATGTAGACAAAGTCCGATTTGCCTTAAAATCTTCGAGTATGCATGTTGAGATAAGCTCTGTGTGAAGAGTCTTAACTATCTCCAATGCGGACAATCTACATCTAATAAATTCCGCTAGTAGTTCAGAATATTAAAATGATTTTATAAACTGGTGGATAAAAAAATGTTTATGAATTTTGTACATGAGGAATTATTTTAAAAAATACGTTAACTTGGAAAAGAAATTTACTCAACAAATGCCTTTTCTAAGACTACTTCAATCTATAATTAATATTTTAATTAGGACTATTATCTTAATTATCGTTGTTATAGAGAGGGAATTTAGGACTTTTAACAAACATATGTAATCTTACCTCTTCTTTCTTAGAACACATTAAGGAATCCATTATCTGTAATAAAGAATTCATTTTATGGACATAATGCATTTTCTAAAAGCCTTCCAATCTTTTATTTGAATGAATTTTTATCGCAAATTGAAGAAATATGGAAAGTGATAATGAAGGATTCTTGCTACACTCTAATAATTCGCTATTCGTAAAAAGGAGAGGATTCAGAATATTCAACAGCTTAAAGAGAGTGTGAAATGAAATCAAACTTTGCAAAAGATAATTGCTTTAAAGGAAGCATTTTATTGAATAATTTAACAAGTAATAAAAAGGAATTATGATTCTTGCCCACTTCTGTATTGGGACAGTATTCACGTACGAATCATTCACGATTAATATCGGCGATAATCTGTGGTTATATTATTTTCGGAGGATCTGATGGTTACATACACATAACAATCAACCTCCACAGCAAAATAGAGACTTTTAGCTGTGAGCCTTCTTACATATATATATATATATATATATATATATATATATATATATATATATATATATATATATATATATATATGTATGTGTGTGTATATATATATATATATATATATATATATATATATAGAACGAAAAGTAGGTGACAGTAGGCTGAATAGTGTTTGTGTTAGCGTTATATTATAACTATGGTGTTTGTGTTATATTAAATTTTATAACTTATATATTATAACTAAAATATTTGTGTTAGATTTAATTTCATAATTAATTTAAATGTAATATCTTTTTTTATTTACAAATATTTACAGAGAATCCATAATGACAAATAAATTAAATACTAATGCAAGAAAATTGCTGTTAAAAGAGCATTAAATTCTCAAAATGTTGAAGCTATTGGAACAAAATGGGTTGGAAATAATTAGTACTGAAGCCCCAAAGAAACAAACCAATTACCGCATTCGTAATAATTTTGATGCCATTGACTCAATTCTTAATGACCCCAAAAGTAACAGAATTTTATAGAAAATCTTACAATTTTTTAGTTTATGAAATATAGGTACACACACAATCACTTCTATATATACATACATACACACACACACACACACAAACATATATATATATATATATATATATATATATATATATATATATACAGGGTGAACCAAAAGTAGGTGGACAATGGCTGAATAGTACTTGTGTTAGGCTTATATTATAATTATGGTGTTTGTGTTATATTAAATTTTATAACTTATTATATATTATAAGTAAAATGTTCGTGTTATATTAAATTTTATAACTTAATTTAAATGTAATATTTTTCTTTGATATTTCAGAGAAGCCATAATGGCAAATAATTTAAACCCTGATGCAAGAAAATGACAGTTAAAAGATTATTGGACGTCTTAAAATGCTGAAATCGTTAGAACAAAATAGGTAGGAAACATTTGGAGATAAAGCATCAAAGCGACAAACAAAGTACGATATTGGTGACAAATTTCATGCCACTGGCTCAATTCTTATTACCTACCCACTCAGAAAATGGTGGACACAAAAATGTATGAACCATCAAAATTAATACAATTAAAAATGCTCATTAAAATGCAGGCAGTTTTATGACATTCAAATTTATTCAGTTTGTTTGCCGATAAATCTTCTTGTATGTGACATGTCCCTCCAGGAGTTTGGTGATAATGGCTCTTCATAACTTCCTCTCCCTTTCAGCTTTTACTAAGGTTGGTCTTTTCGCCATCTCTCCGCTAATATTTCTTCTGCCTCTCAAGACTTCAATACAGGGTGAACCAAAAATAGCTGAGTGGTAGGTTGAATAGGATTATATTATAACGATGGTGTTTTTATGTTATATTAAATTTTATAACTAAATTTATTTAAATTAAATATTTTTTTTCTCTTCAGAGAACCAATAATGGCAAATAATTTAAATACTTATGCGAGGAAGTGGCTGTTCAAAGACAATTGGAAGTCTCAAAATTCAGAAACAGTTGGAACAACATGGGTTGAAAAATTTCTCAAGAGATGGATTGGTTGAAGAGTTCCAATTGATTGGCCTGCAACTTCACCTGGCATTATTCCATTGGATTTTTTCCTTTGGAGAGTACTCAAAGACAAAGTTTATAGTCGAAAACCATGATGTTTGGAGATTTGAAAAATTACACCAGAGATGCATTTCGGGAAATTATTACACAAAGATGTTTGTGTAAAATGAATGTCGAAGAGTGGAAGGTAGATTTCAATGCGGTGTACATTTTAATGGACATCAGTTTGTGCACCTGCAATGATAAAATTTTCAGTGATTTTGTATTGCATTATTGTATGCAATAAAGTTTAATTTATATGTAATAATTGTTTATCAAAATTTAATTGCTTGAGTGTGTAATCTCAAAATAAATGTTATCATTTACTGTCCACCTACGTTTGGTTTACCATATATATATATATATATATATATATATATATATATATATATATATATATATATATATATATATAAATAAAGAAAGAGAGAAGTTTGGTTTGGTTTGCTTTGTTTTACGGCATATCAACCTCAGTGAGTTATTTAATGCCGACAAGATGTTTATTGCAGGTAATATCTTTTTCAAAAATATATTGCTGGAAATGTTTTTTTTCCTTAAAAAATTCATTGCTAGCAATAATATTTTACAAATATTATGCAGGTGTTATGATATTTTTAAACTTTCATGGTGTTTTGATTCCAGTTTGGTGGTTAAATATTTTCCCATAGCTGGCTCCCTAACAGGTCCTACCACCCTAGCTCAGGGTGCACCTGAGAACACCAGCAATTAAGAGGTGGCTCTATGCTCCTCAAAACCTCCTGAACAGCGGCCTAGCTGTTGGATTTAGTTCATCATTTTACCCAGGACGCGGATGTAGTTTATCGTCCTAGCCAAGAGAGAGAGAGAGACAGACAGACAGAAAGAAAGAGAGAGAGAGAGAGAGAGAGAGAGAGAGAGAGAGAGAGGGAGAGAGATTTAAAGAGAAAAGAGAGAGAGAGAGTTAGAGAGATTTCATTTAAAATATAAACGTTAAAATATCTAAACCGCAGTTTCAAAAAACAGATTGCAATAGGCGAAAACTTTAATAAGAAGGACGTTCTCCTCAGAAAGCAACTTTCAAGAACCGCTATTTTATGAACCCCCGCCACCACGTGGATGATTCACCCGACATTACAAACTTAACCTCCTTAAGACGAAGATTAATCCTTATCTATCCTCCATAATAGTCTATCTTGAGTAACTCTTGTGGATTGTATTTGGTGAACTCAGAAGAAAAATCCCTCCTTTTAATAAATATATCACTTATGATATCCTTAATTAAATTCTGTAAAATTCATTAAATTGCTAGATAATAATGCGAAAATCGTACAACGAAAAATGAAAAGAAATTCTGGATGTAACCTCGTAAGTTTCAATGAGATCAATATGAATTCAAGAAAGTATCAACATCTTAGCAGAAACAGTGTTTTCTAGCGCATGTATAAAATAAGTAAGAATAACAGTTGAAAAAATAAAGCTTGGTTCAAATTGTTTCCAATTGGTAACAACCATAAGAAGGCAAAATTTGGGATAACACAGACGGATTGGATACAGTGTGATAGCGCAATACATACACAGTTATAACTTTACGTGTTTGGAAAGAGATTTTTCCAGCACGCATTTGAAGTTGGTGCCGATTATGATATTTATTAAGAATGGCCATCAGCTGCATATTATACCCTATATACGAATCTTCATCATTTGCATATTATCTATCTTTTGTATATTGCCCATTATATAATAATTTAACGTATACTGATGTTCTTTGGAATCTGGAGGCTTCTAGCTCTCTTTAAATATTGTAGTTCTTAAAGAAAATAAATGAATACTGTTTTAGATACGGTGTTAATAAATGTGTTCGACCCTATATTCATATGCGTCGCCTTCTTTCTCTTATTTAATTGTAGTGCATTAACATATCTAAAACGCTTACCTCGTACCAAGCAAGTAATTGTCTCCATTTACTTCTTTATATCACTAATGTTATGATCCTGACTATGGAAAAGCTATATAGGATATTCCATACATATTACTTGCTATGATGTGGTAGTATTTCAGATACGTAGGTCGGTACTTTGCTGCATTTTACAAAATATAAGGTTAAATAACCACACAAGACATAGGGTTACTGAATAAGGAATGGCATATGAGTGTGGAAGAAAAAAAAAAGGGGGTTAGCATTGTACAGATAAAAACGATAGATCACGATTAGCCCTTCAGTGTATAGGCTAAGACTGTAGGATACAGGGGAGTTTGCACATGGAAGCAATTTTTTTTTGAGAAATGCCGTGCTAATAGAAGTTCCTCCTTAAATTTGGAATACGTATTTAATGTTGAAGATTCGAATTCGGTATGGAAGCACGGCGTATCCAAGAAGGTAAATATCTGAACTGGTGGAAATACAGAATGGAGTTCATCTGAACATTTGGCATGAAAGTAACGATGGAGTAAAGATAGGCTTGCGACATTCCGTCCCTGGGGAAAGTAAGCTGTTGAGTGAATAATAATATTTGAAACGGCTGCCTAAACTACCTGAATCATATCAAACATGGGGAGTGAAGACTGTGTAGCTTCAGCTCACATGTATAAATACTCCGTTTTTGGTCTTTCGCCGTTTTGTTAATGAAGGAAACTTTATACTATATTAGCCAAAAATTACAAATGCCTATTTATATAAATTAAAGTGAATAACGTTGAATGATAATGTATCTGAATCCTAAATATATACATTTTGAAATTTGGAAAGTTTCAATTTGACATGTTTGACCAATATGTCACCTTCATCAGAAAAGTATCGTATTTCAGAAAAAAAGATCTACCCTAGAGGGACGATACATGCAGTGTTGTCCTTGTGAAATAAAATTATTTTTCTTAACTTTCGCCAGGAATGTCGCATCTTAACAAATTTCAGTCGTCTGAATTTTCTTATATATTTCCCATTAAAAAATCTGCAAATTACCAAATATTAATTTTAATTGTCTGATATGATATATTTTAAAATATTTTTACAAATGGCAGATTTACAATAAATTTATTAATATACAAGATCCTGGGCAGTTATTTAAATAGAGAGATGTTTCGATTCCACCTTTGATTTTCCAGTTCGAAATACCTTAAGATTTGAAATGAACATCACTTTAGCTTTTGTTACTTACTAGTGTACGATTTGGCGTACCTAATTATATGTACTTTCATGGGATACGTTTCTGCTTTCTCATATGCTTAATGAAAGAAAGCGTCCAAGAAAGAAAGACGAAAATCAATAATAGATCAAGATAAAATGATCAGCTGTGGAAATAATATGAGGTCAAATGTTAGACGGTGTCAGGATAAAGGCAAAGATAAATGTGCTCGGATGTGAAGACAAACAACCAGACAGGGTGAATCGTACATTAAGGGCATTTGGAGAATCTCCCCAGGCCTCGAAGTCGATGATCTTAAAGCTAAGACCCCAGAGTTAAGAAGAGACAGCCAAGTCACATTGATTTACGGCTTCTTGTCCACCGAGACGAACTGATTGTTTATTTGGTCAGTCATTTCATGGTGGATTAAGGAAATACCATAAGACAAGAAGCACAAAAATATTTTCGAGTCATGCACTTGCTTATGTTGTCCAGTGATTATACCAAATGATGAAAGGACACAAGGTTTGCGACTGGCCCAATGAATCTTTTACTCAGAAAATTATAATCAGATTTACAAACTCTCAGATTCAGAATTTATAATCAATTTTACACATCCCTTTACAAATCAACTTTTCAGGGGAAATTGAAATGGCTAAGCAATTATTTATGAAATTATGTGATCTACCATCAAGAAATGATTCTAAATTCAATGTTAATAATAAAAATAAATCTAAATATTTTAAATCGTTTCTGAATATTAGAGAAACTAATTTCATTCATCCTCATTCGTTTGACATTAATTGGTAAATGCTTTCATGGAAAAGGTAGATAGAATAAATTAGAGTCTGCATACACACATTCTTTTGTCTAGTAAGTCAGCAAGAAGAAGCGCTCAATACGTGAGCTTCGAATTGAATAATGAAAGATGAATTCTAGAAGCAAAATAATTATTTAGAAACAGGAGAATTTATTTAAAAACAAAGAAAAATTTGCTGAACTAGAACGTTCTATTCTACTATATGGCAATGAATGTTTTAAAATTTCTTTAGAGCAGAGGAAGCGACTTGAAGCAACAAAGATGTGGTTCTGTATATGAAAACCGTGAATAACATAGACAGCGTATCTGGGCTACGAGAAAGTTTTAAGGAAACTGGGAAGAAAATATATATTTTATTCAGAATAAGAAATCAAGTTGACAATTCTAGTATCGCTAATGAGGAAAGCGATAAAATTTGAAACGCACAGGATATATTGCAGACAAGAAAAACTGTATAAAAAAAACAAACAAAAAATCTAATATGTATAAATGAATTGTAGAACAAGGAGAGTGAGGGAGAATAAAACTAACAAACATTAACAACTACGGCAAATTATAGAAAGATGTGGTTAGAGATTATGGTACAAATTCTGAAGATACAATATACATAGAAGAAACAATTATTCTGCTAAATCTAATGGTGACAAGAAATGTCCACTTCTTTGTTTTAGCTTTCACTTGTTAAGTCAGTAGAAATAATGATCAGCTGTCCAAATATTGAAGTATGTCAGTGGTTAGAATATCACGTCAACAGAATATATTCGTAAAATTTCGTAGCAAATATCTTCAAACTAGAATGGTGGTATTCAGCTGTAAGCTGAGATGTTATACATTCCTGCTTTGAATTATGGAGGGAGGCAAACCTTTTCAGTGCTGAGTTCAAGTCAGTTCTTCAGTAGCTGATCTCAGGTGTACTTTAGTATTACCTGTCACCGTCTGGTCTATTGGATGGCTTCGTACTAATCTCGTATCATCTCGTAAGTTATCTCGTATTTAGATGAATACTCTTAATGGAGAAACTTCTATAAAGAGACTGATACGCTTATAAGTTCATAATTTTCACTACACATTGAAAAGCTTTTTAGTATGTAATAATGTAACTACAGCAATATGAGTAGTGTGTCTAGCTTATTAATTCTAATGTGCACTAACTTCGGCGCATTGGTGTTTCGTGATCATAAAATTAGTGTCGAAATTATAATTTCATTTGCCGACTTTTATGTGCACTGATAAATTCAAAATGTTTGCTGTATAATTATCTCTATATATAACCATTATGTCATTAAAGATTTGCGAGCAACGTATATCTGAAAAGAATTTCACAGGAGATGATAAAACTTATGAAAAGTTACGAGGTGTTAATGATTTTATAACCTGTTTCCTTTAAACTTACTACAGCGTGTAGATTAAGGTTGCAAACTGAATTTAAGTTAGCTTCTAAGTATTTAAATTTGCATTCCATGTAATATTTTTTGCATCATAAACTAAAGCTGATCAACGTGATGGATACTTTCATTCTCAGCCAGAAATTGCTTACAAAATTGTATTGGAAATCTTTATTCCAAAAGAGCTCGGCGGCGGCGGCTTCTTCTTCTTCTTTCTTCTTCTTCTTCTTCTTCTTCTTCTTCTTCTTCTATGTGCCGTGTTTTGTCAGGACCTGGGTGGTCATGGTTCTCCACAGGGTCATGTGATTTTATAGGTCTAAGTATTTTTTCTCTTTTTTTTTACCACTCCAAAACTCAGTTCTTCTATCCATTTACACAAATTAATTAAATCTGTGTCTCTTGAAGTCATTATGCCCTGTGAGTACCAAAATTTCCAAACCTTTCTTTTTCAACGGATGCTGTAGAAATTTTAAATGTTAAGTATAAATATTCATAACCATAATCATTTTTTCGTATGTTCCATACATAGTATTTCCAGCTTACTTCTATAGAATGGGAGTTATGTTGCCTCATATTTTCTTCATTTGTATGTAGTTTGCCCAACATTATCTGCCATATTTGAGGACTGATATCACATAACAGTTTTCTATATTTTTCTTTTGTTTCAAATGAATTCTTTGAATAATGGCTGATAATACACATGCAGCTTTTCCATCGACATTAGCGTCAAATAAGATTCATTCACATTACACTCAAATTAAAGAGTTAACTTCAGATTAAAATGTTCAACATCGATTAAAAAAAAATGGTGTTTAAAATTAAAAGCAACCTGAAATTAAAAAAAAAATTCTGAATTTCAATATCTCATACCATGAGGCCATTTTGATACAATAATATTTTACTAACAAACAAAAGAACGAACAATATAAAACCAGATGTATAATTACAAATTAAGCAGTTCACCCATTTTTCCACATTTGAAGATTTTGTTATTTCCAGGTTTGGGCAAAATGATTTTGTATATGATAACAGGTTTACATACATAAAAGTAGAGAAATGGAAGACATCGCTTCATCTATTGCTTCTTCGAGATAACGTAATCTGTATTCGGTCAGAGTAAATAGTGGTGGGAGTGAGGGCATCACTTTTCAACTATTTCGGCTATCCGCAGTTTCTCTGAACCCTTCACGACGATCCAGAATAGCTTGATTGAATTTAGAATTTCGTTATTTTTATTTGAAGTCGATCCTTATTAACTCTGAAATCCTTAATTTGAATGAACATTTGAGGGATTGTATGAATTCGAATAATAAAAATTTAAATTATGTCCTCTTGAAGAATTGTGGCAGTATAATATTTCTAATAATATTACGAGTAGTTAACATTTTATCATTTGGACCTAATTGTACTAAATACCAGTTTTGACATCGCATGAAAATAGCTTAGTCTATTGAGCGCACATATGGAAGTCTTGATCAATAACAACGAAAACGAAAGTGAAAATGTCATATAATTGCTTTGTTTTGTCCAGTAACGAAACCATATACTAGAGTTACTTTTTATTGCCATTCGACTTTGTCTGAGCCTAGAAAGTGACAAAAGATAAGAACATAACCATTCATTTTATAACAGTTCATCTTATTGTCTTTTTCACGTATTCAGATTATTATGAATAACCTACATACAATTATAAAGAACTTATAAATTCTAAGTGTACTATTTTAAAACAAGACAGAAGAAGAGATATACACTAATTAAGTAAAGCATATTATCTCACGAAATTAGGAAGCTTATAGCTAATCAGAAATACATGAACATGAAAATAACGATAGTTTAATATTTTATGGAATTTTAACTTGGATATTTTCTTTCTCTTACAATAGCGGGTATGTACTTAAATTCTTATCATTTGTAAGGTCTTTTGTGTAGGCATTCACGACTATGCCGAATAAAAGAATGGCCGTTTACTATATCTATATATCTATCTATCTATCTATCTATAAAAAATAATAACTATCAATTATATTAATTTTTGTCTTAGCAATTCACCTATGAAGATTTTCTTGAAAGTACTTTGGAAAATAAAATAAATGACCAAAACTACGGAGACTTTCTTACTCAGTTTTGTAACATCACTAAGAAATTGCCCCGTGAATTTAAGAGGATTAAAATGAAATAAATAGGTATAATATGTTTTTACTACTCTTCCACATGCATAACCCCCCCACACACAGACACACACACATATATATATATATATATATATATATATATATATATATATATATATATATATATATATATATATATAACAACGCGCTGGAAAACCTTATATATTTGTCAATTCAGACATCATCATAGTTGAACATGTCTCTTCGCAGAAATCACAAGGTTGTACGTCCTTAACAGAATTGTAGAAAAACCGAATTAAAATACCAGACTGCACATTTTTTTGAGAAAAATGATCAGTTTGATATGTGAATAAAAATGGTTACATTGATTATTAAAACTATTATATAATAACTGAGCTGCACTGAAAAAAGTAAATATGTGATAAATACTAAACCAGTATAAAGAATGTCATATCCACCGCCTGGTGCATATCTTAGTGTAAGTCTAATTCACCTCCCATATCATACGTACCTCTTATGCAGATTTAATATCATTAATAATTTAAGTTGTGAAAGATGTGACAGTGTAGAAATGGCTCTCATTTTACATCAATCTGCAAAGAGCTTTTGTTTGGAAACTTCACTGCTCATCCCACTCGGTATCTATTCTGATGTCACAACTTATTCTCCCCAGTCAAATTCTTGATTTGATCAAATCTTTCTCAAAACTTGGTTTCTTATCTTCATCAATGACCTCCAAGATGCCCTCAGTTTCCAACTCAGTATTTATGATAATGAAAATTATTTCATCATGTCTTAGTAGTATGTCCAATTGTTTCGATGAATTTAAATTAGCAATTTGTTTGGAAAATGAACTTGAAGCTATTGTTAACTATAGTTGGAAATCGCTTATAAATCTTATCACACCAACACGAAACTGCTGTCTTTTAATCATCATTATATTTCCATGTTTACCTTCCATCATCATGGCTGATACCAAGCCCCAGGAGAGCACTTCATTGCACCTTCTAGATCCCATGTAATCCATTGACATCAGATGATTACATTAAGTCAAGTGCTACCTCTGCTGATATGAATTTTAGTTCAATATAGTGCCAGAGAAAACTTCTTCACGGAATCCATTTTGCAAGTTTATCAATCTACCATTTGTCCCTGAATTTATTATTACTCTCACATGTGTTCTGTTCTTTCTGCTATATATTAAGAGATTCTTGATAAAATTCAAAGAAACATCTGTAACGTTATCGTTTCTGACCGGATATCTCGGCTTAAGTCACTTTCCTTTAGCAGTTCCGGAGCTTCACTTTGTCTTTTCTCAAAAAAATAAACGCAATATCAATCAACATCGTCTGTATTTCCGAATGTATTTTTCATTTTCGTTCACTCATCGTAAATCTTGGCTTCCTAGTGTCATTATGAACTTGCTTCAGATGAAACGTTTACAACGATAAAGATGAACAGAAACACGTTTAGAATTACGTTAAGGAATACTCGCATTGGAAGAACATTGATCAGTTATTCTTTTAAAAGTCTATTTAATCGGCATTTGGCAAAGTGGCTTTTAAGATGCACAGATGCAAAGAGATTCAAACATGACTGACGCATAAATCACGTGCGTCTAGATATTAAACTAGATGTGAAACCCGTAAAGAAATGTCCTGTAATGATCTTGACAATCCTCTGTATCTAAATTACATTTGTTGTCAATGAAACCATACAACTATACCTTTTCTGCGTGTTGTTTTAAGACAATTCACATGACGTCAGATGAAGCCTATCTAGAATGGGGCAGAGTTATTAAGCGTAGGAATGCCGATGGACTGATTAAAAACGACACTCACAAATTTAAAGTGAGGTTTCTTTTATATGATCAGCTCTTTAATAGTTTCATATATTGTTTAATGAAACTCAACCCACGATATAAATCTTTATCTTCGATAGTAGTTAAACCGGAATAGGTGAGATACTTTCTATTTCCGGTCTATTTTAATGTTTCTTCATTAAAGACGTTATCAACATTACCAGCTATAGGTTGTTTAGTGTAGCGAAGCCTGAAATCCTATGTAGATTTGTCTTGAGCCGTTTATTTGTTGTTTATTTTGATAAGATTATTAATTATTGTTTAATCTTCATTCACACAAAATCTAATTTAATTGACATAAAACATACTTTATATGTTTCCAGATGTATTTGCAATCACTTTAATTGAGAGTGTGTTTTTTTCTTTTACTACAAGAGCTTGGTAGTATACTAAATATATTTCATTATGCCCAAAGGAGAATTATAGTTAAACCCGTACGTGAAAGATGGGAATTTCAGTTTTTCTTAAAGTTTGAAACCAGAATTTTTGTTGTTACGGTTGAATCGAATAAACCGTCAAGAACATCAGTTTTGAATATTTTTATGCATTTCTCAGAATCTAATACCCGTATGATGCCACGTTTTTTTTAATGTCAATAAGAACTGAAAAAGAAATATCCACCTGGCTTTTCAGGAAAAGTAGATTAAATACCATAAATTTGTAAGGTGAATTATGCAAAATAGGAAAAGACACAATTATTCGAATTGTATGAAAAATAGAAAAAATTGAAAAAAAGTTTCACAATATTTATAGAAAATGGTATTGACTTTCATTTATATGACTTGCTGTAATTTTTTTCTAAAGATTTCGATGAGATTTGAACAAATTCTTCTGGAATTTTCTGCCATTATTTAATGGTTATCCGTTCTAATTCCTGAAGTTGTTTTTGGTGACGGACGATTTATTTTATCTTTTAATTATTGCCATATATTTTCAATGGGGTTCAAGTCAGGATTGCTTGAAGGCCATTATAGAACTGTAATCTTCTTTTTCTGAAGCCAGGAAGTCACTGATTTAGATATATGTTTGCGAACGTAATACTTGCTGGAAAGTAAATCGCCGACCTAGATGAAAATTTTGCTCTGGTACTTGTAGATTTTCATCCAGAATTTTGATATAGTCTGCCGATTATATTACTACACTTATTGCAATAAATTATCCAGCCCCACCACCCAGAGCTAAAACAACACCAAAATATCATCGAGCCGCCTCTATGTTTTAGTGTTGCCACTATGTTCTTTGGGAGGAAAGCTCCACTTTTCTTGCGCCAAATCTTCTGTACATCATTATGTTCAAAAGTTCAATTATGTTTCATCACACCACAGTTCTTTTTTCCAAAAGCAATTATCTTAGTCCAAAAATGTTGATAAAAGTGAACCAAGCAAGAATGTGACAAAGTTTGTGAAGAGATGTTCATTGTTTCCATACAGTCCATATCTACTTAAACAACATTGTCTTGTGCTAGTACTTACACTGATACCCATCCTATCCAAACTTTTGGCGATATCTTTTAAAACATCTCTTGTGTATATACGAGGGTCATTCAATAAATAAGATTAATTTTTCGAGATAAGGACTTCTAATACAGATAGAAGCTTACTCTTTTTATTTTTGTTTTTGTTTTACTTCTTTTTCACATGGATTTAATTTCTTTTGCAGATTAAAAAAAAACTTTGAGAGTTTTGGCAATTAACAAAGATGGCCGACTAAGAAGCATGCTCCAGGATTGAACAGCGGTCAGTTATCAAGTTTTTGATTGCTGAAGGGTGTAAACCAGTTGAAATTCATAGGAGAATGTCGACTGTGTATGGTGCCACATGTTTCAGCGAAAAAACATGTCTGCACGTGGGCTAAATTAACCTCACGACAAATTTATCGTGCAGCTCTTGGTGAAAATTTGGGTTTTCTTTCATTCCCAGTTAAATTATCTGTCGGGCCAAAATTATTAAACTTCTTCATAACAGAATGTACCCTAGATCTAGGGACAGCCAACTGGTTTGAAACAGTGGTGTAACTGTTTCCCAACTTGTGGAAGTTAATTCATGTTAACGCTAAATTCTTCCCTATCGTGTTGTTAACGTAAGAATAATAATGGTGACACTCTAAGCACCACGTGACGTTCTTTACTGGAATTATCATAAATATTTTACTGAATAAATAGTCTACAAGGCTTCACCAATTAAATAATTATGTAAATTCCTTATACTTAAACGAACAAATCAGTTTAAAACGATATTTTCTACTGTACGAATAATTTTGTCTTTTCCTATTTTAAATAATTCGCCTGTCAAATTTGTTGTATTTAACCTATTGGTCTGAGATGTGAGGTTTAGATTCTTTTCCGATGCCTATTAATGTATGAAAATGCTAGCATCATACGGGTATTCGATTCTAGGAAATGGATAAAAATATTCAAAATTGATGCGTTATGAATAATTTTGTCATTGATTATACATCAAAAAAATTATTTGTTGGAGAGACTGCCATCCATTACGGATGCCAAACGTATCAAATAAACTTTGAAGATCGAATATCTGACGAATATAGTTGCAGACATTTTCAATTCGAAAAACCATAAATCTACTGTGGATAACCGCAAGTAATTTCCTGATTATTCCATCAATATTTTAGTAGTGATTACTTTTTCTGGTTTCGAAGAATTAATTTTTTTTATGAAGATCATATAAGACAACAATACCTTTTATATATTAAGCACAATATTAGCGAAAACTTTTGCTACTTCTTCATACATTTTACCTCAATATGGATCATATAAATATATAGGTATTCTCCTTAACTGCAAGAATGTAATTCATGATATTTCTGATTCTATAGATTTTGTCATTTTTTTTTAATTTAGAGATTTAGGTGTCATCTTGTTAGGTCTTACCTTTCCAACTTTGCTTCTATCTCGTTCTCGAAGGCAGATCTACAGATTCTTCAAATTGTCACATTTTGAAATTTTCGGAATGCCAATACCTGTCTTGATAGAGAAATAGTTGCCAATAGTACGTAAATCCGTAGCTGTCACATTCTCGGGGGTCTCACAATCGGAACCTTTCTTCCTTGGCGAAAGGTTCTTTAGGAAACGTCTAACCGTGTCCACATAACAAACTAACTTCTCAGCAAAGACATAAAGAGATGTGCCTTCCCTTGACGATGACAGGATTTACTTCATAGTTTAGGTCTTTTTCATGTCCCATTTTTCTTAAAGAGGAGAGAAGCGATTAGCGTGGTTCACCAAAAAATGTTGTACCTGGAATAAAAAATAAAGGACGTTACGCAGAATAATAATAAGCTGACAATGGTACTCCTCTATTTTATAAACAAGCTGAGAGAATTCTTATAAAAATTAAGTGACAGAAAACTGAGAAATCCTAAATTTCATTTCCAAACTATTTTCGCAGTTGGGTGTGTATATTAGTTGGCTTGTTTCGCGTTGATTCTGATATACATAGTATTGGTTCAGTCATAAGAGATTTTCTCCCCATTTATATGTCCTGTACATAATAACATATTTGGTCTTTCTCCTTTAACAATTTTTATTGTCATGGATGATCTGAATGCCAAAGTAGGCAACGATAGGGATGGTGAAATATTAGACATGTTTTTATTAGGAAACCGAAATGAACGAGTGTCTAATTGTGTACAGCAAATGACTTCAAGAAGACCCAAGGTAAGTATGGACATGAAGAATCCCAGGAAGAGAAACACATAATCAGGTATACTACATAAATATCAACAAGAGATTCGGGAATGCCATTTTACACAGCAATACATATTCAAGTGGAGAATGTGGAAGTGATCACCTTCCACTGATGTATAAATATAGAGGGAAACTACGGAAAAGGAATACAATACTCCTTACTCTTTTAACGACCCGAATCTGAAGCAGAGATATATGGAGAGTATGAACAGGAGAAACAAGGGAAAAATGAAAATGGACTCTCGAAATTGACACTTTGAGTGAAGCTTTAGTAACATCAGAAATCGAGAAAAAATGAATGGATGACCGATGAAATTCTCAATGTGATGAAAAGGAGACAAAGGACAATGCCACGTCACGGAAGATATTACAGAACAGTACACTAAGTAATAAGGAACAAATGCAGGTAGGCTAAAGAGGAATGGCTCAACGAAAAATGTGTAAAAATAGAATTAATGTGTATCACAAATAAAACAAATATGAACAACATATAAGAGAAACAACAGGACAAAAGACATACAACAGGATACAGAAAGTCCTAGCACGGAATGCTAATATTACAGAAGAAAATACTTCGCAAAAGAAAAAAGTTTCTCCACAACGAAACGAAAAAACCGGCCCTACACAGAAACGCGGTCAGACCGGAAATATTAATAAAATGAAGTGGAATCCCTTATTGACCGCAATGAACAGAAACAAAAGGGTAGCGCCAGAGGGATTTGAAATAGAGATGTTGAGAGTCTTAATGTCGGCATAAGCAAGATTACAGAAATAATAAATGCAATTTACATTAGCGGTGATTAAATAGTTCTATTTTCACAGCACTAAGAAACCAGGCGCAAATGAATGTAAACTCCACCAGCGAATCAGAAAATGGGGCAAAATATATCATTCGGATTCTGATGAATAGAGAGCGCAGCAGAATCAAGCTGTATATAGGATAGTAACTTCGGGGGTTTGTCAAAGACAATGGGATAAGGAACGCGGTATTTATGTTCAGAATGTTCTCAAAAAGTGCACTACAAATGCAGAAGTACGTGTATCTGTGTTTTATACAATACGCAAAGGCTTTCGATAAAATACACTACAAAGATCTGTTGGAACTGTTCTGCAATCGTAGCATATTTGGGAAAGACATTAGAATAATTAAGAATCTATACTGACTGCAAACTACCTTCATACAGATAGAAAAATAGAAAGGGGTGCAAGACAAGGTGTGTTTTCTGGACGGAATTGTTCAATTTATACAGCGAGGGGATTCTGAGAGCATTAGACGTCCAACTATGATTCATTATTGGCGGACACAATCTTAACAGCATAATATATGCAGATGACAGTGTTGATAGAAGACACGGAAAGAAATGTACAAAAGACCTACAGAAGTGAGAGAAAGCGAGATTAAAATATTAACCATGAAGTGCAAGAAGATATAATGCATAGCTGTTAGCAAAATGACGAAATCCAAAGTACGAATTGCAAATCGAAGATACTAAAATCAAACAAGTACAGAGATTTAAATATCTATAAGTGATTTAACAGCGGATGGAATGTGTGACACTGAAATCCGAAATCTAAGCTGAGTACTAAGAATGAGAAAAATATCGTTAGCAATAAAGAAAAGAGTACTAAACTGTTACGTGATATATGTCCTGCTGTAGGTGAAGAAGAGACTTGAAGCAACAGCAATGAGGTTCTCCAGAAGAATGCTGAGGATACCATGGACCGAACATATGAGCAAAGACGAAGTTTTAGAGAAAAAGGGAAAAAACGAAGCTCATGCGTAAAATCAGGAAGAGACAGTTGCACCTTCTCGGACATGTAATGAGGAAAGAGGGCTTGGAAAATCTGATACTCACAGGACCTATTGAAGGTAAGAGGGACAGAGGGAAACAAGGCATAACATACTTAGTGATCTTGAGTGAATTGATAGCGGAACAGGGTTCAGGAGAAATAGTAGAAAGACAAAATTTATTAACATGATATACATGAACACCTGCTTGCGTTCGTTTTTGTTAGGTTCATTTCGCAAAACTCATTATAGTCGTGTGCGTTCAAACTTCCAAGCACGGAAGAATTATTGCTTATTTAGTCTTTACTATGCATATATCGATAACATATCTGCGGTTTGCATCGAAGTCGTCGTCGTCGTTGTCTTCTTCTTCTTCTTCTTCTTCTTCTTCTTCTTCTTTTATATTTATTATTATTATTATTATTATTATTATTATTATTATTACCTTTTTCTCTTGCTTCCCGTATAGTTCTTTTAAGGCAATATAGTAATATTATACATTCTGATTGTACTAATTGTTTTTAAGTAATCGTTAACCTGTGCAGTGTATATATTTCCTGACATTGTTAACTCATCTAAATAGGGTGCAATTCCACACAGAACAGTTTTAAAAATCAATTGTAAACATAGACTAACAGGAATGCTGTTATTCTTGACAGCGCCATTTTTGATCGAACAATTATTTCAAGTATTTCAGTTTAAAATTGTAAATCTTTCTATTTGCTTACATTGTATTTTCTTTAACATATATATTTTATCAGATACTACTGACATTTCTTTGTGAATGATTTTTTTGTTCTTTGTAGAGTTTAATCACAGAGTTTGGTTGAATATTATTATTACTCGTATTAATATTATTATTATTTTGCTACAACATATTGGCGTATTCCATGTAAATTCTGCTCGTAAATAATGGGGTCAACAAGACTCTTCACAACTCAATACCTATTTGGTAAATCCTCTCAGAATTAAGATGGCAGTTTCGGAATGACTACAATTCTAATGTTCTCTAAGCATCCCAGACGTCTCAATTCTAAATTTTCTTCCAGGTTCCTGGGTAATGGTCCAAAATAACATATGTCCACAGGACCAGTTCCTTTCTTTCAAGCTTAAACATGAATAGATTATTTCTAGATAGTACCTAGAGCCCCGATAAATGTGTTAATCACAGTTACATTCAGTTCTATTCAGTTCTCATTTTAGCTCTAGGTATTCGACCACTTTCTTCTCCTTTTCACGAACTCATTTTAAGTGGAGATGCTTCATCTATAATCTTACATAATCTTCTCAGAATCACAAATGACTGGTGTTTCCATTGATCCTTTCTAGTAAGTTAATTCATCACCTAAGTTCTAGTATATTTTAATCATGATAACCCATCAAGGCAATAATGTCACTGAGAGGCCAGTTTGTACTGAGAGTGAAAGAAATGTATAGAAAGTTTGTAAGGCCAAAGAGAAAAAAAAAACAAGAGATTGCAGAAAGAAAGAATATGGCGAATAACGCTGTGTTTAAATCAGTGAAGATCATAGATGGTAGGTAAACTAGAAACCGGAAGAGAAAAGATGAAATGTAAGCGGGAAAATGATTAGAATGGGGCATGGTTATATCTAGCAATTTCAACAGTAAAACGTAGAAACTGAGTCACGAGGCATGTCCACTACTACCCTTAACTTTATGAGGTCGAGTTACAAAATTAACTCATTAGAAAAATTCCTATAATAATAATGTCAATAACAATAAGAAACTATTCTAATAAATAAGTATTACAAAATATCAAAATACAAGTATTTTGAAGTGGAAATCTCAAGAATGTGGCACATGAAAACATTGCCAATTTCATTTGTGATTGGAGCCTTCGATATGATTCTGTTCTGATAGATTCATTGAAGCAATCCGTGGTAGCCAATGCATTATAGGAACACCAAAAAGTGTTCTCTTGAGTATAGTTCAAATCTTCTGAAGGGATTTATCTATGTGAAATGGGTGTGTTCTTATTTTTTTATTTCTCTTACAAAAAATGTTCAGTGGAAAATCTTATGATGTCGTTTCTGATCTTAGATCTCTGACTGGAATTGAAAAGAATTAGTTTTACTGCAGAACTAGCAAATGAATGAATGTACCCACAGGAATAACAAGGCAGCGACATAAAGATATGCAGGAAGCACAAAGTCGAAACTACTGCGAAATGGTATAAGCACCAACAAGACATAGTTACCCAAAAATAACGTGGTAACTATCCTCTGGAACATGAGAATTCAAACTGACAGTGAAATAATAACCAAGATACCTGATGTTATCATAAAATACACGAAATTCAAAATAAACGTATGCTTATTAACATAACAGGGATATCTGAGAGAATCACCTCCATGAAAATTATCAAGAAATTGTCTAAATGCATGTACCTGGAGATCGAGATTAATAGGAGGTGGAGAATAAAGACTGAGACTGTACCAATAGTAATTGGAACACTGGGCCTCGTGAGCAAAGGAATGGGCATTTTTACCAACGGTGACCCGAGTAACATCAACATAAAAGTTGCCTAGAAAATCGCCCCACAAAGAACATTACATATAGGAAAGAAAAAGTACTATCAATTAAAACAGGATTCTCTTATTGGGCCTAAGGACCATAGGTTGGACAGGATACAAAGTCAGTCAGTTATGTGCCATGTGTGATACACGCTTAGGCGATCCTGTATCTTTCGATAGATGACGGACGAGGCAGCTTTTTCCCGCGGTAGGTAGTAATGTATTTCTGCGGTAGAAGAAAGGCTATAGAACCGGGTCTGCAGGCAGAAGAAAAGGATTCATATCTTTCCCAAGGTTATTTAGCACGTAAGTGGATATAATAGATTCGACTGGAATTCGAACTCGGCTCTCCGATTCTTCAATCCGAGCCGCTATCCATTACGCCGATAACGTTCACAAATAATAATAATAATAATAACTGTAACGTGGAAATATATAGTTCATGAAAAACTAGGTAATCCGTATGGGTAAACCTAAGGAGGATAAAATCCAGAGAGCTCAGTGTAAATTCAGAGCAATTAAGTTATATATATATATATATATATATATATATATATATATATATATATATATATATATATATGTGTATGTGTATGTGTATATGTATATGTGTGTGTGTATATATATATATATATATATATATATATATATATATATATATATATATATATATATATATATATATATATATATTCAATATAAATACTTTTTATCATTTTTACATTACAATTCAATTAAATATTCTAATAAGTCTGCGAAGAAAATTTCAGTTAGTCAGGAACATACATTTCATATAAATTAATTTTTCAATACTATACTTTAGACAAATTCAAGGAAAACATTCTTCATTTAACTCTTTTGGTGCAAACATAAATGCTACACATGGAAGGGGACCATATTATTTCTGGACGCAAGAGGAACTTGATCGTTATACAGTCAAAATACATCCTGAAATCGAACAAAAGCTATATGGCACTCACAAGTAAATTAAATTAGAATAAATTTAAATATGAATTGATCGGATTTTAAACAGATCAATTATAAATTTAAATAAATGATAAATAAATTTGAATATCGAATCGAGTAATACTTCTAAGAAACAATTTTTTTTAATAAAACGCTTAACACCAATTTCGGTTTTCATCAGAATTGGAATTTATAAGGTTTCATTAAATTTTAATTGCAGTAAGAACCAAGGTAAATTGCTCAACAAGGTTTAAAGATATTTATACAGAGGATATCCAGTATTTCAAACGTAGATTTATAAAGAGGATCTTCTATTCGATATATTACACGGCTAGAGTTCCCGAGTATCCATTAAGATATGATTTTATATGAATATGAACAAAAAAAGCGTATTTTTTCAAGATTCGTTCAGAAATATAACCATATTAAGTATATGCTACACAATACGTAGAATACGTAGGCGTCTATAAGGTTTAAACTAAATATTTTATTAGCAAGGTAACACCAAACCAACACTTAAGAAGCTTAAAATCAACGAAGGGTCAGTTTTTTTTAGGGGCTCATATTATCCCATAAGACCCGACTTTTGTGAAGTAACCCTTAAGAAGAATGTTAATCTACCCCCCAAGGAATAGCCGATCTCTTAAATCAGTTTCTAATACTTCTACGGTTATGCATTTGATGGATTTCATACTTAGGGGTTCCTAGTATTCCATTAAACTAGGCTTTATATGAAGAACCTTTTAAGAAGTGTGTTTTTAAGGTTAGCACCTCAATGTACAGAAGCAACTTAGATCGTATAATATATATGCCATCATAAAGCTTTTATAAAATCAGAAAAATGCATTTAAATGACATAAAATAAATGCTTTCTTTTAACTTAAATTTCGCTTCTATTTGAAATATAAAAGCTAGAAGATAATCCGAATTAACAGAAAAAATAATTTCCGTATATAAATCAAATTTTAGGTATGTTTAGAACGTCGGCGCAGTTTTTTGTCACTCGTTGACACTTCGAGCCGCCATTGTACACATTGTGAGTTCTTTCATTTTTTTTAATACCAAAATCTCTGATGATATTATTTCAGTAAAAACAAATTATGCAAGATCCGGTGTGAAGAGACGGAAAATTTCTCCCGCATCTTACCAAAAATAATTCAATCATTGCATAATTTAATAAAACACGTTTTTTTTTTTTATTTCACACTGAACAAAAAGAACACAATTAATATTTATTTTTAAATAATTTACTTTTAATATTTCAGTGCGATTTTGAAATTCTTGTCATTGCTGTTTATCACATGTGTTTCTCTTATTAAATAAAGACATCTTTGAAGAATCATAAAATGTAATGCTTAATGGCATTTTCAAGTGTAACATTTATTAAAACAAATCTATTTTATTTTACCTTTCAGCAACTGGTAATATTTCTGCTATGGGTGAACAAAAAGGACTAATCCTGGAATCTATCTTTGACTGACTTCAATAAATATAAGAAGAGAATTATGGTATTAATCTAATCTCATATCAACCATTCAGTCAGTTTTTGTTTCTTCGAACAGATGTAGAATTAGTTTGTCCATTCACATCATATGGTAGCGTGTGCACATAGAACATTCTGTTTTAAGCAAGAACTATGCATTACTCTTAGAAATACTGGTTGTCTAAATTGTACTAGTATATTTAGTAACACATATCTAGGACACATATTGCATTTTAAAGAGACGTTAAAATGTATCTGTCACATGGCACAGTGGATAAAGGCGTTAGATCCAGTGACAGAACCCAAAGATTTTGAGTTCCATACGCGGTTAAGGCAGTGGAGAACTTTCAGAAAGAAATTAGCAGGAAATAACTGATAACTGACATTCATTAAACATAGCACATGGAAATAGAACAGTCTATCCCAGTGAGCGAAATGAAGGGTTCATTTCGACATTCTAAACTCCTGAAGAAGGTCGGAGCGTATAACGACCGAAATGTTGTAATAAATATGGCGACAAAGATGACGACAATGGTCCCAATAATGTAAATAAGTTTAAATATGTTGTTTATATTTTTCTAATAGTCGATGTAGATAAGTGACGAAAAACGTGACAATGTTTATGAATGTCCGGGAAAAAAGTTTATTTCTATACAGAAATAAGTTTTTCTTTCAATTTGGATCGTCTTTAGGCCATTATATTCCAAATATCACCGGGATTCATGTTCAAAGAAGAGATTTAAATTATTTTAATTAAATAAAATAAATGAAAAGAGTTTCGTATTTAAATAATTAACCTCCTGGTATTTAATTGTCATTATACTCTTCATATAAATTTAACTACTGCATTCGTGTTAATTAATAAGTTCCCATCAATTACTTGCCAATATTTTATTTACATTGACCATAGCGCAATAATATAAGAGATAATAATAATAATAATAATAATATAATAATAATAATAATAATAATAACACCAACAACAACACTAATAATAACAGAGTGTTAGTTATAAACTCTTTGGCTGTCTCTGTGGTGCAATATAGTTTCCACGTCCTTAACTAGACCATAGCTCATATTAAGCGAATCATGTCAAAACGAGAAAGCTTCACACTGCAACCCATGCATCATCCAAAGTGTGATGGTGATCGTCTGTATATGTCCACAATCTATGGAAGCCTTGATGATGATGATGTGTCAAAGATTATGAAAGAAATAAGAAATTTTAATCAGTTATAAGGGAAGGCTACCAATTCAAAAGGGGGCTTAAAGTCGATGAAGAAGTGCAAATAAATCATAATATGCCTACAGCATCAGCAAATGACCTAAACAAAAAGCAATTGCAATGTACCAAATGCAGAAACGATGCCAATATATGGAGTTCCATGGTCACTACTCTCCCCGTACTGAAGAAGCTGATATAAGTAGTACAGAATTTAAAACTGAATCGGAAGGTTTTATTCTTACTGCACTGGGCAAATTCTTGCTAACTAGCAACTTCCCAGCAAACATGAAGAAAAATTGTGTTAACGCGATATGCAGATTCCGTGATAAATATCCAGAAACAAGTGTCCATCTTGTATAAAGTTGCACAGTGTATGCACCCACTGAATATGAAACTAGGCACTTCCGATGGGCCAATATCTGCACTGGAGAATCTGCAAGTTTTACCGGAAGAGAACTGCAAGAATTTGGTATGAATACTACCTAGTCCCCGTTATAGAGATAGCATCTGTATCAATGTTCCGGGAATTTTCAATGCACACAGACAAAACAATCAAAGCTAATCACCCAGACATCGTGATCAAATAACACAAAAACAGAATGCTTTCTTATTGGTATTGTGGTCCATGCAGATTGTAATGTATCTTTGAATATCTTCAAAGACTATCAAAATACAAGTAACTTGAAGCAGAAATGTCAAAAATGTGACACATGAGAACATCAATAATTCCAGTTATAGTTGGAACATTCAGATAGATTGGGAATGTTGCAGATATACACATTGAAAGGATTCCTAGTAGTTCATACCTTAAAGGAATTACATAAGATTTTACTCATAAGTACAACTCACATATTACTAAGAGCTTTATCTATGTAAAATTTGTTTGATCTTTTTTTACATAAATGAATAGTGGAAAATTACATGAAGCCATTTCTGCTCTAAGGTCTCTGGTTGGGTACCGGAAAGAAATGTGTATACGACAGAAATAAAATAATAATAATCATAACAATAATAATCATAATCATAATCTTAATAAAAATAATAATAATAATAATAATAATAATAATAATAATAATAATAATAATACAGGGAAATTCGAAAAACACCTATATCGAAAGGCCACCATCGATTGATAATGTACAGACATTTTGGGAAAATATTTGGAGCAGCCCAAAGGAATATAACCCAAATGCAGAATGGATACGGCGTGAAGAAGAAAGACTGCTGGATACACCTCTGCAAGAATGGGAAAATATATCCAGAGATGATGTTAGGCAAGCTCTAACGAAATCCCAAAAATTGAAATCCCCAGGAAATGACAAGTTGCCCAATTTCTGGCTTTATCATCTCTCATCTATCCATGAAATTTTTGCAAAAACATCAACGCTTGTAAATAATCCCAATAAAATCCCGGAATGGATTACTGAAGGTATTACATACCTCATACCAAAAACACCTGAAACAGACGACCCGGAAAATTATAGACTGATAACATGCTCTCCACAACGTATAAGTTGATCACGTCTGTACTGACGAACCGTACTTATTCCTTTTTCGAAACAAACAGCATTCTTCTGCTGGAACAGAAGGGATGCAGAAGAGGTATGGCTGCAAAGATCAACTACTAATAAATAAAATGTTCCTGGAAAATTGAAGAAGACGACGTAGAAATGTTAGCGCAGCGTGGATTGATTATCGTAAAGCCTTTGATAGTGTTCCACTTTCTTGGATCCTTAAGACTTTGGAAATGTACAAAGTCTCATCTGTGGTATTAAATTTCCTTAAGCACAGCATCGGAATGTGGAACACCAAACTATACCTTAGTCACACCAGGGGCACTACCATATCCAACCGTCTGAATATCCGACGTGGAATCTTTCAAGGAGACTCTCTGTCACCCCTTCTGTTTTGTTTGTCCTTAATCCCTCTTACGCATGAACTGAACAACAGTAGCTATGGTTACAAAATAAATAAGAAAATATTCAATCACCTACTCTATATTGATGATCTAAAACTCTTTGCCAAAGACAACAATGAGTTGAAAGGCCTCCTCAATATTGTATGGAATTCGGATTAGATACATGTGCAAAAGTAACATTCAAGAAAGGTAGAATTACAGAAATACCCTTAATAGATTTAGATTTTGTTACAAAGATTAGGGAACTTGAGCATAATGAAACTTATAAGTACCTAGGAATTAGCGAAGGAGATGGCATACAACACACCCAAATGAAGTAAAAAATAAATGTGTACGTCTGGTTCTAAATACTGAGCTAAACTAAAAAAAAAACGGAATATCAGCCATAAACACATTGATTGTCCCTGTAGTGCAATACAGCTTTAATGTCCTTAACTGGACCATAGCTGAAATTAAGCGAATGGACGCCAAAACGTGAAAGCTTCTCACTTGATACCGCATGCATCATCCCAAAGCTGATGTTGATCGTGTGTATGTGCCCAGATCCAAAGGAGGCAGAGGATTAGTTCAACTAGAATCGTCCTACAAAACTACAACAATTGGCCTCCGAAGATACTTGGAAACTACAGAAGACTGGATGATGGTATGCATCATGGAACATGAAAGTAGTAAGCGTCTTTACTCTGTAATAAAAGAAGCCAACAAATTCAAAATGGAGTTTCAAATGGGCGTAGATTTGCAAGTACAGCACAATACAGCGGCTGAAACTGCAAAATACTTAAAAAAGACAGCAAAGATGAATGCAACCGACCAGATACAGAAGCGATGGCAAGATAAACCGCTTCATGGCCAATACTCTGCCCGTACCAAACAAGCTGACGTAGAAAAAACTGTACCCATCAGTGGCTACGTAGTGCAGGGTTGAAAGTTGAAGGTTTTATCCTTGCTGTACAGGACCAATGCTTGCTAACTAGGAATTATCAAGCACATATACTAAAATATTGTGTCATCCCAAATTGCAGACTCTGTGATAAATATCCAGAAACGATTGATCATCTTGTATCAGGTTGCACGATATTGGCACCCACTGAATATAAAACCCGGCATGAAAGAGTGGGACAATATTTGGACTGGAAAATCTGCAACTTCTACGGGAAGGAAACTGAAAGGAAATTGTATGAACACCACCCAGACACGGTTACAGTGATAGGATCTGTTACAATTCTATGGGACTACACAATACACACTGACAGAACAATCAAAGGCCACAAACAAAAAAAGTGTCTCCTTATTGATATGGCAGTCCCTGCTGACTGCAATGTATCTTTATAAGCTGTCGAAATACAAGGACCTTGAAATAGAAATCTCGAAAATGTGGCATATGGCAACATCAACAATCCCTGTTGTAGTTGGAGCCCTAGGACTGGTTGGAAAAGATTGCAGTAGACTAATTGACGGGATTCCTGGAAGTCCATGCCTCAAGGAGATACAAAACATTTTTCTGACAAGTACAGCCCACACTTTACAAAGGGCTTTATCTATGTAATTTTTTTCAGTGGAAAGTGTCATGATGCCATTTCTAAACTTAGGTCCCTGGGCGGGACCCGGAAAGGAATGTGTAAACGCCAGAAATCAAAGAAAATAAAAACAATAATAATAGTAATAATAATAATAATGTAATTAAATCGAACTCTCAAAAATGTGACACATGGGAACATCAACAATCCCTGTTGTACTTGAAGACCTCTGAACGGTTGGAAAAGATTCTAGTAGATTAATTGAAGGGTTTCCTGGAAGCCCCTGCCTTAAAGAAATACAGAAAATTGTTCTCACGAGTACAGACCGCACCTTACGGAGGACTTTATCTATGTAAAATATGCTATTCTTTTGTTTTCTTTTTAATTGATCAGTGGAAAATATCATGATGTCATTTCTAATCTTAGGTCTCTGGGCGGGACCCGGAACGAAATGTGTACACACCAGAAATCAAAGGAAATAAAATAAAAATAATAATTATCATTATTACTATTATTTGCACTGATAATAATCTGTTTTTACACCGGTGATATCTCGAGATTATAACTGTCTGGCAAATTACTGTAAATCCGCCCATTATATTTGCCCTCATCTTAGTATTTTTGCTTATTTCAGCTTCGTTGTTGTCTCTGTGGTTTTAATTATTTCTGGGATATTCAGTTCTTTCAAAATCTCATAAAGCAATTATGCGCCGTTCCAAGTTTTCCATTAATGCTATTTATCAAGTTTCTTTAAGTTATCCCGTTTCACTCTCTAACTTATTGGAACAGCGACATCCATTATCTGTCACATCCTCTTGTCTTTTGTAAGATAATTAGATCTCGTCTCCCGGTGATCATTTGAATTTTAGAATCTGAACTAACTTGGACAGTAACTGAATTGTTCTCATACAATTGATCTCTATGTTTAAATTATAGGCCTTTGCATAATTTTAAGTAGATCACCGTTCTTAAGGAATCGCCATTTTTCTCTTTCTGAACATATTAACTGAAAATATTCTTAGCATTTAAAACTAATTGATGAAATAAAATGCTGTCAAATCAATGTATGTTGGACAAGAAGTGAATCTAGGGAAATACGCAAATATGACTAAAGTTGATACATTGGTGTTCATGTTTAAAATTTATTGTTGATGTAATGGAATAACATGTCACCCCCATGAATGACTACACTATAGGTAGTAACTGACTATAAGTATTTGTAAGTCAATAAACTGCAGAGCCTAGCTGCAACCTGTTCTAGCTATACAGTCGAACTCTCTGCCGTCGGGCACAGAGAAAGCCGGACGAGGCTCCGCCGAAGGGCAGAGTCACGTTTGGGGAGGTAGACTGCCCCTGAACCCGTTTATGCGGGTTCAAAAAGGGAATAATTTTAGCCGAGCCTACGGACTCAGAGAACCCACGTTAAACCGGACTTGTGCCACATGCAACCCTCGTGGGTGGGTAGCTAAAAATACTAGCTGGGATCTGTTACTCAGATCTTAGGCGTTGTCGAACTCTCTGCTTTCGGGCAGAGAGGAACCCGGACGAGGATAAGCCGAAAGGCAAAGTCACTTCCGGGAAGGTAGACATTTATGTGGGGTTACAGGGATTTTTGGCCAAGCTTACGGTCTTGGATTGCCCCATATTAAATTCGGCCTCGTGCCACATCCTACCACGTGTGGAGGCTGGTAATTATTTCTAGCTGGGGTATGTTGAGTACGACCCAGTCTTACGCGAGAACTACCAACCTTCCAATAGTAGCACTCACTATTGCATTAACTTGCGACGACATTGTGCATTACTTTTACCTTTATTGTTATTATACTGTTTTTTTTAAACCTTTAATTATTTTATCCACCTTATTTTTCAAGTATATATTTCTATTAGCACGGTATATAAAAATTGTAAAGAGGAATTTGATAGCATTTTATGCACTATCGAGTTCTATTAAATGTGTCGATTACATACAATTTTAATATACATAGCATACAATGTATTTTTACAAGTCATATGATAAATATTCCATATTAATTTTATATTTTTATGTATGTCTAATTTGAAGTGTTTGTAATAATGTTTTTGGTGTATATTTTTCTAACGAAGTTTGAGGATTGATATGCTCTTTATATGTATAAAATTATAGTTATCCATGCTTCACTATTTACATTATTCCGACTATTGTCTTCATCTTTGTCGCCATGTTTATCACAGCGTTTAGGACTGGCATATGTGCTGATTCTTTAAGTTAACGAATTTTCCAATGATATTCTTTGTCTATGATCCCAACTTGATCCCACAAAAATCTTCTGAGCCGACCAAGCATAGAAATGAATACAAATATGGAACCAGTAATAACAAATGCCAGATAAAAGCGATAATAACAACAAAAAATGCAATATGAGCTCAGGTAAAAAACATGAAATGATAACAGTAAAAATTGCAATATGAGCACTGGTTAAAAAGTGGATGAAGACATTAGGTTTATAATACATATATATTCATACACAGAGGTCCTCAAGGACACATGACACAGTTGATAAAGGCGTTCGTTAGATTCAGTGGCAGAACACAAAGAGTTCAATAACTGATTAAAGCAATGGAGAACTTTCAGAGGGGAATTAACAGGAGATAACTGACATCCATTAGACATGACGCGTGGAACTAGATCAGTCTACACCAGTGAGCGAAATAAAAGGTTCAGTTCGACATTTCAACCATATTCTGAGCGTACAACGACCGATATGTTGTGATAAACATGGCGACAAAGATGAGAACAATAATGTAAATAGAGTACATAATACCTCATTTAAGAAATAGAAATTTATAAATGCTTGTTTATAATATCAAGTCTATAGAGATTAAAATGTGTTGTCGGGACAATATAAACTCAAAGAGAAACAAGATACGTTAATAAATGATAAAAACACAACTTTTCCAATTACATAAAATTTCATATGACGTCTTGCAAAAATAACAAAAAAAAATTGAATTGTTTGACAAGATCAGAAGAAAGAAATGAAAAAAAGAGATTTGATGAATATTAAAAAAAATAACCAGATTGACCAAAAAGAAAATATATAAAAATGTAATGCTGCAAATATAAATACAGAAAAACTACTGAGAGAATCATACAGATAAATTGGATAAATAGATGAAAATATATTTACATACACTAATTTTAATGATGGATTCAAAGCTGCGGGACCTGATGTCTGATTGGAAGTTTAGGATTTTTAGAACAGAGTTTAGGTCAATCATGGAAATAAGCAAGTTAAAACTGACCACTTGTTTTAAATTAGAACCCTTAATGGGAATAGTCAAGTATCGAATTTTAGGAAACTAAAATTGATAGACGGAATAATAATTTGTAATACATATAATCTGGTTTTTGTAAGCTTTTTCATCAAATTTACATAATGAAACCCCCGCCCCAAAATTTACTAAATAGATCCATTTTCTAAATATACACGAATGAAATGAATCCCTTTTCTAAATACAGATATTCCATTATTAATGCGTATTCGATTAATACGCTAGATTTTTATATACCAAAATTCGATTAGTGCATGCATAACGCTCGATTAGTGCGGTAAAACATTATTTAGTTTAACCATATTAATTGAAAATTGATTTTTATAGTTACTGATGTACACATTAGCCGTACTAATCGAGGAATTCTTGTATACATAAAGGAAAACAATATTCATAGAAAAAAAATCTCTGAAAATGATTGAGGCTTATAAGAATCACGTCAAATTTGAAACAAAGTAAATCTCAGAAAAAAAAACACATTGAATGGTATACTATTATAATCTATCACATATCAATATTGAATAATAAAATAAGAAACCACTTCTGTTTATGTTTTATTGTATTAATCAGCATTATACTGCTATGTATTTTGGATTGATTCATAATAGAATCCGCTAGATTTTAAAAACTTTTTAAAATCTTATATACCCACATATGTTTCAAATATTGTTCTTAAGAAATCAATAGCAAAGACTGTTATGTAAAAAAAAAATAAAAATAATAATAAAAAAACAGAATAATAAAACCTCGGTAGTAAAGTCAACCTATAAGTAAAAAGACAGAATAATTAAAATTCCAATAGAAAACCAAAAAAAAAAAAAAATGCAGCATAATAAAAACTTCGGTAGGAAAGCAAAAATAAAAACATAAAGAAACAAAAAAAACATTTAAGTAAAATTACAGAATGATAAAAACATCTGTAAAAAAAAAACAGCCAAAAAGTAACACTTAAGTAAAAGTGCAGAATAATAAAGAACTTCAAGAAGAAAGCAACCAAAATGTCAGATTTACGTAAAAACTCACAATAATAAAATCCTCAGTAGGAAAACAACCAAAAAAAAAAACCCAAAAAAACATCAATTATGTAAAAATGCAGAATAATAAATACCTCGTTAGTAAGGAAACAACAAAAAACATATTTAAATAAAAGTACAGAATAAAAAAAAAAAACATCGGAAGGATAACAACCCCCCAACAAAAAAAACCTAAAATCCACATTTAATTAAAATATAGAATAATAAATACCTCCGTAAGAAAGCAACCGAAATGCCACATTTTTGTAAAAATACAGATTAATAAATACCTCGGTAGGAAACAAACACAAGGCCATATTTAAGCTAAAATACAGATAATAAAACCTTCGCTAGGAAACCAAACACAAGGCTGCGTTTAAGAAAAAAATACAGAATGATAAAACCATCTCTGTAAGAAAGTAAACAAAAATTATCACTTAAGTAAAGATCCAGAAAGATACAGAGTTATAAAATATTTCGGTAGGAATGCAACCAAAAAGTAACATTTAAGTTAAAATACAGAATAATAAAAAAAATCTCAGTAGAAATACAATTAAAAAGCCACATTTAAATAAAAATACAGAATAATAAAATACGTCGGTAGGAAAGAAAAAAAGCCATATAAAAAAAATATGTAAAGAAATTCTGTAAATAAATTCTCATTTATGATCCACCTAAAGAGGCAGAAGTAAAGGAATATATTTCTCAAAACTAAATTTAATGATTAATCCGGAGCTATATTAAATAGAACTAATGGTAAGGCTAATTTTCGTCTATTTTGTGAAAATAGGCAACCAATACGACTTATGTGAAAACAGGATGTTACTGCGTGCCACAAATGAGTGTTAAGTCCCTTTAAGCGTATGTGTCTGTACATAACATTAACGCTGATTCATTTAACGCAAAACTGACTATCGCCAATAAAAAAATGTCACGAAGACTCCAACATAATGAAATATATCCAGCTTTTCAAGATAATAATCCAATACAAATTTTGGCCATACTCTGTTGAGTATTTATATGAGAATGGGAAACATCTTAAAGAATAGAATATTTAAGATGTGATATATGTCGGCCATGTAATGACTAACAGGAAAGATAACCAAAAATCGATGACAGAATGATGATTGTTACAGAATACAAAGGTGACGTTATTAACATAAAATAATACAACCACAATTTAACTTGAGGTAAGAGAATTGTGGTTTCTACAGAAAGATGTCGAGATTATCATGAACTGATCATGTAATCAATGACAATGTTTTAGAGAAAATTAAAACAAAAGGGCCACATAGTTCGCATCAAAAAGAGACAGTTGAAATGTCGTAGACAACTAATGAGGAAAGAGTGCTTATAAAATATGACCCTCAGGGACATTTTGAATGTAAGAATGGCGTATGAATGCATCGCATGAACTACCTAACGAGCTTGTGTAGATGGTTGGCGAAGACAGTGAAAAATATTAATTGAGTATAGGTTTAGCAAACGTATGTTTCAATAGTCAACACTCTTGATTTACCTTTAAATAAGAATTAGGTTGCACGTCCTTCAAAACTTTATAGATTATATAAGACGAAATAAAATAAGCTGAAACTTATCTGGTATATTGCTTATGTACATTACAGTTCAAAAGTTTCAGACCACATGTGAAATATTTTCTAAAAATTGGCCATAAATATAGTTGTTTTGTACTTAAAATAAGAGAAAATTAATGTACATGGTTAAAAGTGAGACATGAATCTTAATAAGAAATTTCATTATCACAAGAAATAATTTTATGATTAAATGTTGCTCTCAGCAAAATATCCTCCTTTAGCCTTGGCATTTGTTGCAAAAGTCTTACAATATATATGTTTGATAATTGATTCCATTCTTCTTTTAATTACTTAAGAGCTCTTTTTCATTTTTTTCACTCTTCGGTTAATAAGACCACATACTAATTCTGGGGATGTCTTTAAACTTTTGAACAGTAGTGCAGATATAAGAATAGACTGAAAAATACCTATAACTCTTGTTTAATATCAGCGTACTTCGCAGAAAATTAATTTGCATAATATATTTTAGCAGAGAGTGTTATTTACAAGGTTTGCTTTGTATTCGAGTAGGAATTTTGATTTTCTAAAAGATTTATTTCATAAATAGTCTTAAGAGTCTTAGAACGCGTCGAGGGGAAAATTCATGTTGTATTCATGTTGTATTATGACATTTTGAGAAGATTTACAACGGGAATCGATCGAGTATTCCGTTCCTTAATTGAATCAAAAGAAACTAATTTGATGCAGTTTTATCCACAGTAGGAAGAGTGATATCAAACCACTTAGGATTGCAATATTTCAGAAGGAATAATAGACGATGCATGCATTTGAATTTCTTACACACCGATCCACATTTATATCGTATTTGGTTGTATGCATAAATGTGATTCGTAAAGGGGAAAATCATTCGTTCATTTACAAAGCAGCATTAAAATATTTTTGAAAACGCAACTGATCATACCTTTACCACATAGAAAAATGAAACATGCATGTCATAAGTATCATAAACAGAGATAATGTCGTTTTATCCAATGGTTGATATAAATTAACTTTTCTCGAGAAATATCACTTTCTGTGGCTGATAAATTTATCACGCTATAAACATTTTATAGCGTATATCTCTTCGTTTGCTTCTATGTGCCACTCCCTTTCAGGATGTTGGCGATCATAGCTCACCACAACATCCTGTCCACTGTAGCTCTTATTGAATTTAGTCTTGTTGCCCATTTATCCTAAATCTCTTGTCTATACATTTACAGAAACTCATTAGATATGTCATTTCCCGTTTTCCACTGTACCTCTTGTCTCGAATATGCCCTATATATTTCAACTTTTCCAAAAACTCTTTCTTCATTAAGAGGCCTAGGGATATTAAATGTCTTTTTCTGATTATTTACTCTATTTACTTTGATCGGATTGTTGTCCTCATCTCTAATGTCATATTTATGAGGTTTCGGCCGTTGTAAGCTTCGACTTTCTTCAGGTGATATACGTATAACGTTCGAAATGTCGTGAATATAACAAGAAAGATCAGGATAACAGTAGGAACAATGTGAATAGTGTAAATAATGTTAAGTCAAATTATCGTTTTTGCTTCCATTTTCAATTATTGATATTCTCAGCATCCTCCAGTAGGACTACAATTCGCTTGCCTCAAATCTCTTTTTTATCAGTCAAAAGATTTTCCAGCCTTTACTGCCATATATGTAGGGTGGTATCGCATAACAGTTCAGTACACTTTTCTTACGAAAACTTTCCTGTTTCTTTCTTTCTTCTTTTTTTTTTTAAGCTTTTTGCCCCAGGCAATGTGTGAAGCCACTAGGATGCAAGGCTTTACAGAAGATTTGGAGCAACATCAGATAGGAGTGATAGAGGAAAGGACGAAGAGATGGATAGTGGATAGATCAAAGAAACTGGAGATGTCGATTGACATTACATATGAATAGTTGGAGATTACAGCTCTCAGGGAAACTTGAATAGGGAAGGGAGTTTCACAGGCGAGAGGTGCGAGACATGAAGCTATTGGAGTAGAAGAGACGGCTACATTTAGTAATTTCGACAGTGAAGGGGTAAGAGCGGGATGCCAGCCTCGTAGGGCGCTTGAATTCATTAAGTCTGGGAACCAGCAAATGCATCTCCTCGGAGCAGTTGCCATGAAAGTATTTGTAAAACAGACAGAGAGAGGCGACGGCGCGTCTGTGAGAGAGCGACTGTAGACGAGATGCCAGAGCAGGGCCAATTATATTGCATATCCGCTTCTGGAGACTATCAAGAACCCCGAGGCAAACAGAAGGGGCTCCAGACCATATATGGCAGCAATACTCCATGCAAGGGCGAATTGTTGATTTGCACAGGGAGCCAACTTTCCTTGCGGTGGACGAAGGAATTGAATCAATCATCTCAGGTGAGCAGTCAACGTGAGACCGAGCAGCCGCAGAGAGGTGCTCTCGAGAAGTTGAGCGTTAGACATTCTAATGGAGGGCAGGGAAGGATCTCGGTGGTGATTAATACTTAATACTTTCCTTAGTGTTGTATTATTCCGGAATTTATGATTTTCAGTATGCAATTAAGTTTGTTCTAAAAGACTGGATGCGATGAATAAATCATCATCTAAATTACGCAGAAATGAAAATAACTCTGGCATATCATTTAAGCAGATATATTTACCATATTTACACACAATATCATCTTTAAATTCTAAAGAGCAAATTTATTCAATAACATCACCATTGCCTCCAGACGACTACGGAATCTCCTGGATTTCGTCTGGACGGTCTCCTTGTTTAAGTTAGTTAATGTTGCCATAATCCTTGCCTTCAGTTCATCTTTGGTGTTACAAAGAGTTGTGATGGTCTCTCATTCAACTGCTCCCCACACATAATAATCAAGGAGGTTGAATTCTGGAGATTTAAGTGGCAAGATGTAAGGGGTGATATGGTCGCAGAAACTGTCTGTCAGCCGTTACTGGGATCTCCTTGCTTGTCTCGAATGGTGCAGAGTCTTTTTGCCCTAATGAACCAGGACTGCACTACCTGTTCAAGGTACTTGTAGGCCTCATTGTTGACTCTCAGGCGCTCACCAACAAATTCGAGAGTTCTTTTCTTACCATAACGATCAGAGAGTTGTTCAGAGCTGCCGTACCTTCGTAATCACCATTAGATTCATCCAACTCTTTCCGAGTCTTCTGCACTGTCCTCTGTTTAATACTGAAACACTCTGAAATGTTGGTATTGTAGATTCCGGTGCAAATGCCAAGCAGTACAGAATGCCGTTTCAAAATTTCTGGCGAAGTGAATTGCGTCATGGTGCTCTTTTTTACAGTGACCATCTGACTCTACTGTAATTTTCATTCGACAAAACATATGAAAACAAAATGCACATGTGCGAAATTAAAAAAAATTTCAAACGGCGACAATTTAGCCATCGCATCATGAATCTGAAAAAAAAAAAACTCCGATATTTTATGTTTTTCTTTATTGTGTTTCATTATATGTGCTCTTAGCAAACCTATCTTCTTCTCTGTACTGATGGGAAATAAAATTGCAAACCACTAAATGTTGCAATATATTCCATCTTAGCTATTAATATAATATAGTTGGATTAGAGTAAATGATAATATACCCAGATCACGGTTTCCAAATATAGCGTATATCAACATTTCTGAAACCCCATATTTATACACTATATATACTAATTGAGCATAGACGTTAGCCTGCATACATACACTTATGATTGTAAAGATGACGAATAGAATCCTGCGATGTCTTTCTCGTTTCCTCTTTCACATGTTGACGCAAAACAACATGAATTGTAGGTAGGTAAACGTAACACGTAAATGTAACGATGCAATTCAGATCAGGCACCAGGTTCTTTCTCAGGGTTCAGCTTCTTCCAGTCAAACGCTTATGGCTTAAAAAATAACTCTTTCACCAAATCATCACCCACGAAATAAAACAACGAGACTTTTTCAGTAAGCAGATTTTATTTTGGCTGCAATCTACTGCTATAGAAAAAGGATGCAGTAATCGAACGAGGTAAGGAACAGTCTAAGATTCCCTTTCCCGTCGCTACGAGATAGTCATTCGTTATTCTTCGTGGCTCCTCTGTCTCTCTGTGTTCTCCGCTGATAGTGACCACTGTCTTATAGAGAAACTTTTCTTTGTTTTGTCCTCTTTTTTTATAAATTGTAAACTATCAAGGTCTGATCTCATTCAGTGACAATCCCTACCGATCCGCTTGCCATAATATTTTGAATCCACTTCACTGAGCTGATAACCATCAAGAAAATAAAGCCTGAAACAATTTTTGTGACCACTCAGATGGTTTAATTTAACAATATACTGACTGACATTGATATCACTTTATTAATTATTATCCTATCATGTATCATACATATGCAATAGGGATTGGACTGACCAAGAATATTTTGATCATCATGCTAACCATTTTAAGTCGCCGATCATTGTGTGACTTGGTATAATTATGATGAAAGAGAAGCTCGATTTCCTGTTGTAGGAAGTCTATTTGAATGTGGCGAATAAATTTTACTATATGGCGTTGCTTAGCCATTCCTCAATAAATAAAGTGGGAAGCAAAGAGTCATCATTTTCGCCATCACACAATATGTTGCCAGTGGTTGTGTCAAGGTGCCTTGCGCAAATACACTCAGAAAAATATCTTTACACTGACACTTTCAAACACTAAGGAAGACGTGCATGATGGCATTTTTTATGGAATATTTTATTCGCTTTAATTAAAAGCGCATATTCTGAAGTCTCAATAACCACTCAAGGCACTGGGTAAAAGAAAGCGATTATTGTATGGACAAAAGAATGCGAAGTAGGTACAAATTATGAGGATATGTACAAATAAATGACCGTTAGCTCTTGTATCTCCTACGCATATTGTTTTATTGTGCTCCTCGAGAAGGAGCTGTTTGTACGTATGAAAGGAATAAGGATTGTTTAATTCGGTGTAAGTGGTCTGACGTAGGGGTCGGTACTGATTGAAATAAATAAGGTAGCTGATCTGAATATTTACAGTGAAAATAATGATTAGCCTTCAGCGTTCCGTCTGTGGGAACGGGTTGTTTGGTCGAAAAGAAGTTATCATCCACAAGACCACGTAAACTCATCTGACCTTTGTCGAAGCGGGAAACGATGAATTTCACAGTTCCCTCCGAGATATAGCAACAATACACCATGTCAAGAAAACTGATACTGGGCATTTGGAGTAACTGAACTTTAACCAACATCTTTAGTGATGGATCGGATATATGCGTTCCAGTGAGTTCTCGTATGCTATTGAGAACCTATAGACGTTTACAAACGGTGCTTCATTTAGAATTGTGAAAGGAGAAAATTCATTATCTGCTTGAGGATCATGTTACGCTACTCAGTTGGTCTTCGAAATATAGAAATTTATCAGCCAATTTCTACCTTTAAGCTGTTACTGTTAGTTCAGTAGCAAGTTTTTGATATTTTGCAATGTTTCAAATCTGTGTTGTGTCCACGGTGGAGTCTGCCATTTCTACGCCGACAATTCGTTGACCTTTTCAGTCTGTATTAAGTGACTATACAGAACATAGTTTAAGAAGGAAAGAGATATTCAATAGACTAGTTTTGGCACAATAGAGCCATAGATATAAAATGGTCAATGGTTGAAATATTCATTAAAGTGACTACTACGCTGGACATAAAGCAGAATAGTGTCTGTTCAAAATAATCATACCAGATTGCGAATCATTGAATAGATCTATCTATCTATCTATCTATCTATCTATTAAAAGGTTTTTCTTATCTATCTATCTATCTATCTATCTATCTATCTACCTATATATCTATCCAAAGTTTGTTAAAAACTACCCTTCTAAAGTTTCTTCAAATCTAGCTATATATCTATGTTTTTCAAATCTATCTTGATTTTTCAAATCTATCTCATCTCAAGGATGTCTAAAGTTTGTTCAAATCTATCTATCTATCTATCTATCTATCTATCTATCTTCTTGTTTTCTCTAGCTCTTTTTCTCTCTCTGACTGATATAAATATAAACAGCCTGAGTTATATATCTAAAGTTTTTAATATCTATCTATCTATCTATCTATCTAAGGTTTCTTCAAATCAATCTAAGTTGTTCAAACCTATCTACGTCTATCTTTCTGTCTATCCATCTATCTAGCTGGCTACTTTTGTAAATAACTATTTTGTATTTAATTTTTGTTAACGTCTAACTCTATATCTAAATTTTGTTGAAATATCTCTATGTATCTATGAAAATTTTCTTCAAATCTATCAATCTATCTTTCTATCTATCTATAATTTGTTCAAATATAGGAATCTATCTTTTTTACCGCAATATCAGCCTTTACATGACACAAGGTCACGTCATGAATCCATTTGTGTGTATATGTGTAGAAGATAACTCTTAACCCTAGCCATGAAAAGGTTAAGATTATAGTGATCGGAGAAATATCTTGGGAGTCTGTCCCACAGGACAGTTTTTCGCGGGAAGCTGCTCGAGTGAAACTTACTGATCAACAATGGAATACGGTGGGAATATGGCGGTTTCCTACTATCTAAGTAGCACTGCGTTTTCTTGCCGTGATTGTTTGACCAGTGAATGTATTTCGTCCGAGTGCTTTTCGTCGAAGTATCTATTGAGCAGCAATAGTCATAAGTTTGGAACGTAAAAAATAATTTGTCAAACATAATGGATCGGAGTCGCTGTTGGCCTCTAGCAAGCCTGAGTGTTAGGTCTGGGAATCTCCCATTAACAGTACTCATCTTTATGCATGATCTGCCTCCTATAAGTGTAGAGTATATAAGGGGGAGCCAAGTACTTAGTGGAGCGGTACAGGGAATCCACCATTTTACCTGCATCCTAGCAATGCTTCAATAGTACGTATTCCTCTTGATATCGGGAGCGAGTTTGTGGCCCAACAGTCTTTCTATGCAGTGGTCATCCGTTTATCTATCTATCTATCTATCTATCTATCTATCTATCTATCTATGCGCACAAGCTTGTACGTATTAATATTTCCAACAATGTCCGCCAGATTGAGTACATAATTTTGCAACTTTGACACAGAGAGCTTTTATATTTTAGATGTTAAGTTTTGGTTACAGTTTAGTGCCACAGATTTGGCTCGTGTTTAAATTATTTTATCTTAAACTATTTTAAAAACCAGTATCGAATGTTGTCGAAACTATACAGTGATGACGTTGACTTTTCACATTTTTAATTTTAGAAATATTTTCCATGTCTGTATATCGTATCTGATATATATTTTTTCTCCTTTTATATGAAATAATCCTGTGTGATTTTTCTTTCAGTTGATCTATTACTGACGTACCATCAAATCCTAACATGTTTCATTATATCGTTCGCTGATGGGCCATGGAAAAGTACTGTTTTTGGAACATCACCATAATTTTTTTATTTACTGTTTCTAATTATGCGCACGCGCATTAAGATTTTGGGGCTTATTTTCTTCGCTCTTTTTGTTTTTAATTTACTTGTATGACATATCTATCGGCACTTCCATTTATTAACGAACGATATAGATTTTTTTCATAGCAACATTGATTAGTAATTCCTCTCTATCAATGACTAGCAGTAGAGCCCGGCGTTGCAACAGTAAGACATAGAACAAGTATCGACCATCATAAAGACTGAAAAATAAAATTGACAAAGATTATTGTTTAAGGTTGAGGGACACGCATGTCTGAATTATTTTATTTTTTTTGTTTTTTGTTTGTTTTTTGTTTTTTTTGTTTTTTACGAATTGGTCAATCCCAAACTCAAACAAAAGCATTGTTTACAATATTTATGAGTCTACCGATTGAATAGAATTTTATTATAAACAATTGTCCTGTAAATGTAATTTTTAAAGCATTCTAAATGTAAAAAAAAGAAAAAAGTGTGCAAGACAATAAGAAGCACTACCTGCCAAAAATAAAGTGAAGTTTTGTTGAAATCGGTTGAAAAATGTAGGAAATCCCATCCCATCTATAAACGAACATACACAAACAACCTGGGTTTTATAAGTATAACTCGATATGAGTTGTCCCCCTTTCATTCTCGACAGCGATGCCTCTTAATGGTATTTTCAAATTGATTTTGTGCAAAAAGAATTGTGTTTTTCCATTTTTGGCGCTGTCACAACCACTACAATATAATTTTACGTAGTCCAGTGAAGTTTTGTTGAAATCGGTTGAAAAATGTAAGAAATTCGATCCAATATATAAACGTACAGACACACACACACACACACACACACACACAACCTGGGCTTTATAATAAGTATGATTACTTATATTTTCCATGCCAAAGACGTTATTGTATTTGTCTTTTATTATATACTTGGTTATTTCGTTTTGAATAGGGTTAACGTCGTTAGGTCTATGCGTTGCTTACACTTATTATTAATATTGTTTGTGTTATGTTTCCTGCTTTGTATCCTGTAGAGCCGGGTCCAAACTATGGTCATTAGGCCCTATAGGAGAATTGTCATTTAATTGATAGCAGTATATGGGGTGTTACTAGTAGGGCAATTTACTGGGCAACTTTTATGTTGTTTCCTTCCACACTGTTAGTAATATTGTCTATAACATTTATCGCGAGGCCCAGAGCTCCGATTACTATTGGTAGAGTTTCATTCTTTACTGGCCACATCCAGTTAATATCAATCTGCAGGTCTTTGTATATAGACAATTTCTCGATAATTTTTATGGAGGTATTTCTCTCAGATGGTACAGTTATGTCAAGAATACACTTCCTGAATTACTTGTCTTTTATGATATTTATTATTATTATTATTATTATGAAGTATTGAAAGCGTGTAGAATTTACGGATGTACACCAATCAATCGAAATAGCTTGATTTCGGTGCATATAGGATAGTAGGCATTGAAATTTTATGTGTATTTTGTACAATTCAATTTGTTCTGGTTCAAACTTTTGGAAATATTTATCTCTCATCTTCTCTCTTTCCCATCTCCCACACACTCTCACTATACATATGCATATACACGCCCAATTCATATATAATTATATTATTCATATGTCATTATAGTTGATATTTCTATTTCAAATAGACGCCGCTGCATTTAATTCCAAACACATTGCATGACGTCAGCGTCTAACGCCCTACACATTCGGGAAATCTCAATAAACATTATTATAACTAATTAAATAATAAAAAGTAATGTCAGATTTAGAAATATAATTATAGATACATACATAATTAGAGATATATAGCTGATTAATGTTATGCACTGGTTTTTTTTCCGGAAATCTTTCTGAATTAAATTAATAACCGGAAATGAATGTGAAATACGAAACAAATTCTCAGGTACTGAATAGACGTGTAATATTTTGTGGAAATTTCCAGATCCACGACATTATTATGACCATTATGTTTATTAATTTTGTACTTTTTTGGGCTTTAAATGATTTAACTATCCGCGCATTTGTTAAGGGATCGTGTTTATTACGGGCCCTTGTACTAGTATATTATACATAGCATATAAGATTTTGATATATGCGATATTTTGTAGCCAAACGTTTTAAGATGGTTAAGACTGCAATGTGCCGTATTCAAGGAAAACGCAATTTGATTTGATTACATTTGTAACAAAATACTTCTGTTTACAAAAAAAAAAGTAAAACAAAATAAAATTTTCTTCCATAAAGTAATATTTACCATAACTTTGAAATAATTTTCCAAATCAGACCTGAGAACATTCAAGCTCGTATTACATGCCCACCTTTGTTTTAAGCCAAATAATATTGGATTTTGTGCCAGTGTTTATTCTTCGTTTAAGTATTAGTTTTAATTGTGGAAGTTTGAAACTTAATCTAAAGTACTAGAAATTAAGCCCAACCATTTTTTGCTTCAATAATTTTCTTTCTGCCATTTTCTGGATCCTAGGAAGAAATGTTCGCTCTGACTTAAAAATTAATCACAGGTGTAAAACCCCTATTGGATCATGTGTTCACTTCATGTATTTTCTTTGTTATTTTCTTGTGTTTTCATTAAAACCATCCGCTTTAAGTGAAAAAGATTTCTCTAATTAGAATTCAATTAAGTTCATCCTTTCCCACGTGTTTCGTCATGGGCATTGAAAAATCGGCCAAGTAAAAAATAATGAGGAAATTAATTTACTGCATTCATTAAAACCTTAACAAATGAAAGGATACTTTTATTTCATTTTTTTTAAACAAATAGAACAGTTAAAAGTCCTCTTTTAATTTATTTTTTTGTAGAGTTACATGTTAATCTCTTTAATCAATTACGGGTTATGGAGCGGCTTCATTATTTTGGGGGGTTTTGTTGTTTACATGAAACCATTTTGTGTAACAATTGTTAAGGATGATATTTGTGGAATAGAATAAATTATGATGTAGAAAAACAAATTAGGGTAGGAAATAACATTTGTTGACAGGGATATTTATGTTAATAAATGATTTATTAGCTACAATATATTTAAAAGATAAAGTCTTGTACCATCTATCTGCCTATATCATCGAAAGACCTATGTGTTAGAATCGGTAAGGGCAAGCATATCAAAGGTAAATAATAGGCAGAAATATTGATTTTTTTTTATAAATAAAACTTCCAAAGTGAGAGACAGTTAAATGTTATTTTTCCCGGGTAAAAATCATTTTAATCCTAATCGTCTACCCGTAAAAAAAACTTTATAGTTACATTATATTGCTAACAAACAGTAATTTTAATTTATTTGTAACAAACGGTTATTTCTGATGAAAGATTGAGGACAATTTGAAATATAAAATATATATATAAATAAATAAATACTTTCATAAAATAAAATATTATTATTTTTTTAATTTGCAACTTTTTCTATATATACATATTAAGAAAGTATACGTGGTTTCTCATTATGCTATATATATATATATATATATATATATATATATATATATATATATATATATATATATATATATATATATATATATATATATATATAAATAAGTATGTATTTCTCTCTCTCTCTCTCTCTCTGTGTGTGTGTGTGTGTGTGTGTGTGTGTGTGTGTGTGTGTAGGTAAATGGTTATAGTTGTACCAACGGGAGAAAAAGATATATTTTAAAAAGTGAGAAACCGCAAATGTTTTTGGTTATAATGCGGATTTATTTTATTATAGAAATTATATTTTATTCTTCATATTTCTGCTGCATGGGTTTCAGGTGTCGGGACCTTCAGGAAAATAAAAAGAATAAATATTTTAAAAGAATAAAATTTCCTTATCTGAGCAGTGAGTTCCTTCCTTGACCTACTTCCTGGACTGTTGGTACAAGAGAATTTTTGTCTAAGTGTTAATAAACATATAGGTTTGGTTTGAGAGGTGGAGATGACTTATGTGTTGATGAGAGATGTCTTCTTATCCCTGTACGCAGGCGTGTTCCTGTTAGGCTGAAAATGTATCTTCCCTCTCCGTATATATATACTGTGTTATAAGTAATCAGCATACACATATACAATATGCATATACACATAGGCATATACGTATATATCACACTTCCTGTGTTCATGTATATATATATATATATATATATATATATATATATATATAGAGAGAGAGAGAGAGAGAGAGAGAGCGAGATAGAGTTTTATTTTGAAAAGTGTAAACATTTTTCATTTAAAACTACGTAAATTATTTGACCAAAAGCTTAACATATACAAAAGATCAAAAAGAATAAACTGTTTTCCTCTTTGAAAAGTGCAACGTTTTTATACGACTATATTATATACATTCATAAAAAAACTTCATGTTCATAAATTAATGTTGCATCAGTAAGTATTCTTAATTTATTTACGAGTGTAATATAATTTTAAGAAAAAAGAATAAATAATCAATATCACATGGTATTTATTCACGCATAGTTCAACTTAGTACAAGACCAATTTTTTATTTTCGCTGTACATTTTAAGCCTTCAGTCATACTGATCTTACAAGCTCATTTCCGTGCAGGTGTTCACTGATTCTTACCCTTAAACACCTTGATTTTCAAAATGATTATCCTCATTTTCTGGGGTCCATGTATAATTAAGTTGTCAGTTCTGTTTAGTGCGTGCCGAGTTTGCAGCTCGTTTGGGAATGAGGTTTCCATTCTTTTTCTCTTGAACATTTCTTTCTGTAATAATGTGCTGGATTTCTGTCTTTGCAAAAAATATTACTGTCATTGTGGAAGCCATATCTAACTATCTCCGCCAGCAGTTCCTCCGGTTGATAAATATCTAAATTTATCAAGCAAGGAAAAAATGGTAATTTACTTGAAAAAAGAAATAAAGATGCCTCTCAACATGCGCTCAATTTTCCAAACTGCACCTGCAAAAAAATAATATTATCAATAAAGGTTCATGAAAAAAAAAACAAAAAGAAAAACTCTTCGTATAATTGGAGCAATAATCTGAATTTTCAAACGTCTGCGTAATTGATAGAGAGAGAACGATGCTGATGTTATAAAGTTCGGCAATGGCAAACGATCGATATTCGATTAAATTAAATCTATTAATATGTCGAAAATATGTCGGAAGTCTTGATTATTGGAAATAAAAGTGAATTAATACTTTACAATCAAATATATTACACGATATATAAAACTATATAAAACAAGTAATATAGATATGTATTTCTTATTATATTTTTGCTTATCCCTCCCTTAGTTAGCGCGACTATTACGGCCGGATAATGCCTCATAAATAATGGTGAATTCCATTTTGAAAAGATAGAAATACATATCAAACACGCTACTTAGTTTCAGTGAGAAAAAGAAAGAAAGAATAAAAGATAAAAATCTGTTTCACTGAAATAGAAAAATCAAATTTCAAAACTTTTAATTCGTAACCTCTTCTTATAATAAAATTCATCATTCATATTTATTATTGTTATTGTAATAGTTTGTCTAATATTTTAGGCTTAAATAATTGATAGAGATATTTCTACTGAAAATTTATTGTCGTAGAACCTCATGAACTTATTCAATCCATAACTTAAAAATTGAAATTCATCAGAAAATTCAAATGAAAAAAAACGCGAAATTTTCACAGGTATATCTAGCGTATATTTCATATAGCATTGAGCTTTTTTCATTGCTGTAACTTTGTAGCATACTTCTTTAGGAATTGATTACTTTATATTTTTTTATATTAAATATATTAATATGAGCAATGTTGAGGGTCAGCTATTGTTAAGTACTATATTGCGTTATGGTCATGCTTCTACGATTTCAAATGCTACCGACCATTTTCTAGATATGCGTCTGTTTTGTTTTTGGTGATGATTTTCTTTTCCAAAGTCATGGTCATATATTGGCATCACCATATAGGCATTTCCCCCATCGATGCGTTTGGTTGGTGTGTGCGTAATAATATGTACTAATTTATTTCAGGCAGCCAACTGCCTCATCCGACCGAAGTTAGAAAATTGTTTAAATCATCCAGACAATTTATTAAAAAAAAAGTAATTTTTAATAAATTGTTAATAATTTTCAATACATTGTTAAATAATTTCTAATAAAGCTATGAGATTTTTATTCATTCATATGATATTGCTCTGTTTTTAGATTCATTCAGCTTTCTTCATTTTATATTAAAAGGAACTGCTTGAATTATCCTTACCATTTCCGTATTTGATATTTTGAGATATATATATATATATATATATATATATATATATATATATATATATATATATATCACACACACATATATATATATCACACACACACACATATATATATATTTATATATATATGTATATATATTCATCCACAAACTCACACACACATATATATATGGAAGGATATTAAGTTTATTTAAAGAACAAAGACAATTCATTGTTAAAATTTTTTAAAGTATTCCCACTATATTTTCATGGTTTCTGGTTAGAACTTGAATAGGAAATGAATATAGAAAAAAGAGAAAACATTCGTATGAAATTTCCGTTGAGATTTAACTAAATTTGTGAAAGCCAAAGAATAATAAGAAATAAAGCTTGTATATAATCATTTTACGCGTCGGACGAAACCTTTTTAAACTTTGTCATACTTACTTCCCTTAAAATTGTTTTTGATAAAGAAAAAAAAGGCATATCTTTTTGGGCTTCTTGTTTTCCAGTCAACTTTCATCTTCAATAATTTAAATGCAATGTCAATCGTTATCTACTGTCTTCCTGATTACTCTTCTTAATCTCACACTTTCTTCTGTTTCTAATTATTTCACATCTTGTGTTTTTTGTGGCTTCACTGCCTTCCTTTAGGTAAATTCGATTATATATATATATATATATATATATATATATATATATATATATATATATATATATATATATATATATATATATATATATACACGAGTTTGCGTGTATATGTATGCACATGAGTTTGTGTGTGTGATTGCACATGCAAACGTTCAATGTCACAAAATTGACAGACATTTTATTTCAAAATAACATATCTATGTATTAAGATAGAGTTAAGGAATCTCGTCCTTCGATAACAATTAATATACAGCACAGTAGCTAATATATTTCTTGCACGACTGCAACAAACATTCTGTACTGCTGAAAGGCTTAAATCATGTAACATTTTTTAAACATTTAAAAGCGTCATTCAAAGATAAAGTATGTCCGTTTGTATTCTCAAATTTCTACCGACACTTTATAAACGAATTTGAATGAAAATACTCAGCCTAAAAAAAAAACAGATCTGCATGAAAACTACTGTCTTGTAGCGGAGATTGGTCTTTCAATTCTATCTAGAAAATCAACATTGATTTCGATGCGAAAGCTGGGCTCTGATTGATGTGATAACTACTCCCACCAAAATGTAAATTTATAGCTTTTCATCAATTTTTGAGCATTTCAGTTTAAACATAGTCTGAAAAAATTTAAAGAAATTGTGACGGGTCTACACCTGGCCCAGGGTCGAATCCTTTGGTTACGGCGCCAACTGTGACGTCGCTCCTCCTGGTCGCTCCTCCTGGTTCCAAGCGTGCCGCTCCAACCCCTTGGTTAGATGATCACCAGCCTCGCCTTTCCCAACTCGCTTCCAATACCTGGTTACTGAAGCAACTGTACTGATCTCCGGTCTGTCTACCCACGCTGTGTTTAGATCTTAGACAGACGGGACCAGCAGGGATTGGGGCCGATACAAGTTGAGTCCGACGGGGTGGCAAAACACAAGTAAAAAAAAAAAAACTCACGAGACAAAAATTACTGATAAAAAAAAAGGTGACAACCTTTTTATATCTAATGTCCGTTACATAAAGAAAAATTGTTCTTATTTCCCGACCTGCTCTGTGGACTATGGCACCAAGCTTCTATCATACAAAGATTTCGAATTGCCTACTCTTTAGAATTCGACACTGGGGCTAATTTCTGTCAATCATTCGCAGTTGATTCTTCTCTTCGACTTGAGTTGTATTTCTTCACTTCGATCTGGTTTGGTCGAATTCTGATCTCGGGCTTGGCTTGATTTCAACTTCTTCTTCTTCCGTCCAGCAACTCTTTTCTGTCGACTGAGGTGGAACTGATTTGCTTGTTTGGTCTGCAACTTTACTTCTTGTCTGGCCTGCAACTCTTCGGCCTGTCTTTGACTCGGCTGCAACTTCTCTGCGGCTTTCGAGTAATCTTCTTCTTCGTCAACTTAGATGGAACTTCTCTTGTCTTCGACTTGGGCTGGAAGGATTTCTTGTTTTCGACTTGGGCTGGAAGGATTTCTTGTCTTCGACTTGGGTGGAAGGATTTCTTGTCTTCGACTTGGGTGGAAGGATTTCTTGCCGCAACTCAGCCGCAACTCTGTCGTCCGAGGTGATCTCTTCTCGCTGCCGTCCTGGGCTGAACTGATTTTTGTCGATTGGGGCCCTGCTTTTTATTGACGCCGCAGCAAACCGGGGTGGGTCTGTCGGCGTCAGGGCTCTCGATAATTTCAAAAGTCGCATTACTTCTGATTTCCCATTATCGCTATTATTTTCACCCCTACTTCCTCACAGTGCCTTTGGTGGGGAGGCGCACACCATCTCTCCCGCATGCCACGTGACCGTTTTCGACCAATGGTTCTTGATCGAGCATTCTTTCTCCTCTTTCCGCAGCCACGTGACCGTTTTCGGCTAATGAGATTCTGGTTGGGCGTTCTCCTGTAATCGGGCGTGGTTTACATCGTTCTTGTTCTAAAAAAAAAAAATCTAATTTTGCCTTTTTCGCACGTACGAAAAATGATAATCTTGGCTTTTTTTCACCTGGGTTCTGTCAAAACGGCCTGCCGCTAATTAGATGTGACTTCAGGAAAGAATATTGGCGCTATCTGTGAGCCGAGACATTCGCCTTCTTCACCTCTTTGTTTTTTTCGGTCAGACCTGATAGTCAAAAAAATCTTAATTATCTACATTGAAAATGTTCCACTTTATTATCGTGGGTTTCCAATTCTTAACAGGTCAGAATCTGTATACAGTTCCACCGGTCACCCCCCTCAACCCAAAAAGACACTTTTTCTCCGATTAAAAAATTTCGTTTCTATTGTTCTAAAAAATTTTTCCCTTTCTCCAAATTGATAATGAGTCTTTCTACGCAAAAGTAGGCCAGATGCTTTGACCGACATTCTTATCAAACACCAATACGCTGTCATCAAGCCTGGTCCTTTTCTCTCTCTAAATGACTTTTCATTTCAAATAACAATTCCCTATTGTCCTTTAAAATTCGGCCAACATGTTGGCCAAGATATCTTTCTGACACCTGTTTCCGCTTATGACCGGGTCATGCATCATCCACCTCTCTTTCCTTTTTTTTTTCTCTTCCTCTTTTTCTTTTTTTTCTTCTTCCCTTAGGATCGTCTAAGTACAACTTAGTGAATTATTTTCAACTCAATTATTCTTCGTCTAAGAAAAATTAACAACCTGTTTAATAAACCGAGTAAAAAAAAATTAAATCATATTTCTATGAATATTTCTAATAATGCAAGGTGCCACAATCCTCCCCTAACCGATTTGTCATTTACCCGTAAATGACACCTAAACCCAATTACATCATTTAACATGCACCATGCATTTGTCTCATGCAATTCTATTCTACTTTCTAACATGCAAGGGTAATGTTCTTTCCATTTTCTTTTGTTCTACATGCAATGTAATGTTCTTTTCATTTTCTTCTGTTCTACATGCAATGAAATGTTCTTTTCATTTTCTTTTGTTCTACATGCAATGTAATGTTCTTTTCATTTTCTTCTGTTCTACATGCAATGAAATGTTCTTTTCATTTTCTTTTGTTCTACATGCAAGGGTAATATTCTTTTCATTTTCTTCTGTTCTACATGCAAGGTAATGTGTGTGTCTGTAGGTGCAGATGTGTTCACTAGGGTTTGTTCTTCTTGGTCAATGTTTTCCTCTCTGCCGTGGGAGGTTTTTCCGCCGCACGTGGTGGTCTCATTTTCCATTCTCCTCCATTGGTCTCTCAGCAATTTCTTCGCCAGTCCTGTCTGAGTAAGGAACACCGCTCGGCATCTCCCTCTCGAGTTGTTGCATGCTCACTAGACTGTCGTTCGCTAATCTTCTCTTTCTCTTAATCTTCCAAATTATTACATTTTCCCCGGTACATATAACTAGGAATGTACCCATTACTATTGACCAACTTATCGCGATCTGCTCATCGTCTTCCCAAGCTACACCTTTGGTCTCCCAACGCACTTAAATGTTCTTATCTCTTAAGTGATCCATATCGATCTTTTCTATTGGCTTCATTAATACTGGCATCTTATTTAAGGTAACATTAGAGAATCTCTTCACTATCGGCTCCCCATAATTCTGTACAATTGACTAAGCCTCTACCAATCATCTCTATGAGTGAATCTTTTCTTCATACCTTTCTTCCATCTGGTAATAGGGGGGCAAGGAGATGGACACCCCAACCGCCGAACATCCCATGGGTAGCGTCACCAGGATAACGGTGGCCTTATTCTTAATGTCCTTGTGGACTCTCCCAACATACCCTAGACAGGCTGATATGTTTCTGTGTGGCTACTGCCCACACCCCGTCTGAAACACTGATAGCTTGTGGTAATGCCGAGTTTGTTAATACCTCTACTTGGCAGATTCTTTTTTTTCCTTCCCCTTCCTTCAAAATGAATTCTAATATGCACATTCTGCGGTTACCAGTTTTATAGACAGGGCTTAACGAGGTACAAGTCCCTAGGGTATCATCTCTACACCTTCTAGCTTCTTCAGCTGATAGTAACATGAATTTCGTTCTCCCGAATTTAATGCTATGTAGTCTGCTTCCATTAATATCCTTGTACCTTGCTATCATTCCTGAAAGGTAACAAATTCTCTTGTTGTTATTCTTCACAATCACTTAGTCTCGCTCACTACCAATATCGACTCATCACTCAATCATTTCATAACTTTTCTCTTAGTTCGGTTCTTCCCTCCTCTAACTAACCTCTAGCAGACAGAATGGTCTGGTCAGGTGTGCGTGGCGACCACCCCAAAGGTCGTACTTCATGACACCACTGGTGATCAATCAACAATGCCAATGATCTTCTTCCGTCCCTTGTGAGGTGCAGCCCGCGACTCCATCCCCTCCACTCACATCTACCATAGTCAGCCAATAGGATTTTGGATGAGCCAGTGTCGTTATCTGTCGACACTAAATGCTTCTATTCTGCACAGCCCTTTTGTTCTACTGAGATTTGGGGTTCCTCTCCCTCCCTGATCTCATCTTCAGAGGTGATTCCTGTTCAACCTCTAACCTTCTTTCTGTGTTTAACTCCCGTCCAGGAGGTTTTTTGTCCTCTTCTTCATCCCCTGATTCTTCTTTTTCTGTTTAGAGTCTTCGCCTTGAATGTCTTCAATACCTCTCGACTCTATGTCTAAACTTCTCCTGTTCCTTATCCTTTCCTTAAGCTGGGAAAGGGGTATTCGATCCTCCTCCTCCCACTCGCTGGGTCCTTCGTCCTGTTCAGGGTGTCTCTTTTTAGAGCCTTCGACTGCTTGATTGGACCTCTTCGTCTTTTTCTTCCTTTTCTTCGGACATGGGGGTGTGATGGCGATCTCACGGGGTCTTCTCTGCACTGATTCAGTCGACGACTGAACATCGCTAATCCCCGCTGAGGGTTCCAACTCTGTCACTCGGACTGCTTCGTTTATCTGGCCAAGTCGGCCTATCTCCTCATCCTCCTCGGAGTCTTCTTCCGTTTCCATTTCTTCCGGTTCAACCAGAGTTACTTTCCTTTTCCTTGTCTTCTTAGGCCTCGACGCGCTCATTTCTAGGTTAGCTATTTCAGCCTTCTTCAGATCATTGGCATGAACCCTCCTCGCTCGTCCTGCCACTTGATCCCATATTACATATGATACTGGGCCCGTCTGCTCTACTATCCGGTAGTACGGTTCCCATCTCTGGTCCAGTTTTCCTTCTCTCTGGTGGATTTTATAGTAGACAGGGTCTCCAACCTTCAATTCTACCACCTTTCTTTCAGCATTCACCCTCTCATTTCTTTTCTTCTGGGCCCTCTTTATTCTTCTTCTGGCCTGTACGAATATCTTATGTTGCTGTTCCAGCAATAGTTGATGATGATCTTCTCCCCATATACCTTCTTCGGGGCTTCAGTAGGTTATCTACAGGCAGGACCACGTCTCTGCCAAACAACAAAAAAAATAAGGAGAAAATCTGAGGTTTCGTTTATCGTAAACCTCACGGCCGCCAGAGCCTGCGTCAAATAGAAGTCCCAATTTCCAGTGTTTTTCTCTGACCAACTTGGCCAATACATCTCCCAAGGTTCTATGAAACCTTTCTACTTTAGCATTTCCCTGGGGTGATATGGGGATGTTTTTATGTGCTCTACATTCAAACCTGTCAAAACTTCTCTCATGATGCTGTTCACATTCTCCGTGCCATTATCTGTTACCAATTGCACAGGGGCACCATACCTAGGGAAGATTTCACTTATTATCAACCCGGCCACAGTTCTGGCCTTCTTGTCTGGTACTGCAAATGCTTCAGGCCAATTTGTTAGCCAATCGACAAAACTCACTATATAGTTGTTTCCTTGTGCAGTTTCCCCCATATGGTCCTGATACATCCATACTCACTTTCTCGAAGGGGAAGTTTGGTACGTCTGTTTCCTCCAAGGGTGCCATTTCCTGCCTTCTGCTCTGCGATTGGCACACTACACAACTTCGAACATAGTTAGTGACTTCTCCGTACAGTTTGGGCCAATAGTACGTTCTTCCTATGAGATCACATGTCCTATCAATTCCCCATGTGACCCAACCTCTCGTGGCACTGCTCCAATATCTCTGGTCTTAAACTTTTGGGCACATACAACTTGGGCTTGACTTCTTCATCCCTTCCTGAGAGATAATACAGCCTTTCCTCTATTATGGCATACTTGGTGGTCTCTCCTGACTTCACCTTCTCTCTCAGAGCAGCTATTTCACTGTCTGCTTGCTCCTTCTCAATTCCTTCTGTCCAGTAGGGATCGGTTATTATCTGGGCGTCCCTTCTTCGTCCGATTCTAATATAGGGCGATCTTTTAGCTTATTAGAGTTAATTACTCCTATTCTATAGGCTTTATCATCTACTCCCTGTTCTACCTTTACAGATCTTTCTTCCAGTTGTTTCGGTATTCTTGAGAGCAAATCTGCGCATGTGTTTTCCTTTCCTGCCAAATACTCTATCTTACAGTGGTAGCCACTTAACTTAAGTGCCCACTGTTGAATTTTCCTATTATTTGTCCACTCTGCCTGCAATAGGTACTGCAGAGGCTTGTGGTCTGTTTTATAGTGAAGACCGCACCATTTAAATAGTAGTCCAGTTTTGGAGAGCATACATGATAGCATATGCTTCCCTCTCTATTACTGGCCACCTCTGTTGTGTCTCTGAGAGCTTATGGGAGAGGAAGTATATCGGTACTTCCTCTGGTATGCCTGGCACTGGTCCTTCCTTATCAGGACACGGCTGGGTAAGTACTGCTCCTACACACTGCTCACTGGCATCCGTGTATAATATCATGGGCTTGCTGAGGTCTGGGTACGTCAGCAGTGGGACGGTTGTCAACTGTTCCTTTAGCGAATCAAATGCTCGTTGACAGTCCTCTGTCCACTTGAACCTAGCGTATTTCTTCGTCAGGGCCACTAGCGGTATGGCAATTCTTGAAAATGCCGGGACGAAGCGCCGGTAGTAGACTATAGCTCCTATAAAACCTCTTACCTGCCTCACTGTCTTAGGCTCTTTACCTTATCCATGTCGGGTTTAATACCGTCTCCGTTTATGACGAAGCCTAAATACCTAGTTTCTTCCCTCAGAAACTGACACTTTGACAATTTCAATTTTAATCCGTGTTTTCTCAACCTTCCCAACACCTGTCTTAAATGAAAAAAGTGTTGTTCCACTGTCTCCGAAAATATCAAGATATCGTCCAAATACGCCATGGCAAAGCTATCGTATCCTCCTAACACTATTGACATTAGCTGTTGGAAGACTCCCGGGGCATTAGCTAAACCGAATGGCATCACCCTGAACTGAAACAGTCCCAGGTGACACGCAAATGCGGCCTTCTCCTTGTCAGCCTCATCCAGGGCTACTTGCCAATACCCGGACCTCAAGTCCAACGTAGAGAAGTACTTTGCCTTCCCTAATAATGCCAAATGTCGTCTATCAATGGCAATGGCACCGCCAACGGCTTCGATATAGAATTCAGCTTTCAAAATCTACACAGAAACGGTGGCCGCCATCTTTCTTACCTACTATTACTATTGGGAAGCTCCAAGGAGAGATCGATCTTTCGATCATCCCAGCTTCCAACATTTCCTCTACTGCCTCTTCTACAAGGGGTCTTTTATGTATAGGTGTTCAGTAGGGTTTCAATTTCACAGGGGGTGGTCTCCGGTGTCGATTTTCATTTCGACTGTGTGGGTCTGACCTAGCTCCTTGTCTGACTGGGCCACCACATCTCGATTGTCCCTCAACAGACCCCCCCTCTAGTTCTAAATTGATCCGGTGCTAATATGTCCTCATCTAAGATTCCTTCTGTTTGCTCTACTAGCTTCCTTCGTTTCCTCCTCGAACCTCACCTGACTCAGAGTTCGTAGGGGAAGTGCTCTCCTATCTTCTCCCCTCTCCTAACCTTTATAGTCTTTTGGGCTTGGTTCACCATCATTATGGGCACCAACTCGGCTGCCTCCACTACCGTTTCGCACAGGGTTACCTCGTTATCTTCTAGGCCCTTTCCTTCTACAGGGACCAACTGCAGAGGTCCTCTCCGTACCTTTTTTTTTCTGACATTAGCCTACCCTTTCCCGACACTGCGGTCCTAGGAGGTAACTGTACATCTTCCTCCACCACTATGGTTATCTCTTCCTCTGGTGGGCATCCCAATGGCGTTCTCTCGCCGTTCACCACCAACACAGTAGGATTAAATTCGATCTGGGCCTTCTGGCTCCGGAGCCAATCTTCTCCCAAGATTGCCTCTGTACACAGGTCGGGGGTTACGTAAAAATTTTTGGGTGCTTTTCACCCTCCCAATCCTCACCGGGAGCCTCACCATCCCTTTTATCTCCAGGGGGGGGCTCCATCTGCTTGCGTGATCTCTATGTCCGCTTCCCTGTAACCTTCTCTTCCATTTCACCCCGCCTGTATGTTTCCTCTCATCAATGACACAGATGCTCCTGTGTCCACCAAAGCCCTCATCTCTCTACCACCTATCTCTGCTCTACAGGATAGTTCTTTCTCTTGTGTTAGCGAAGAGAACACTTGAGCTTTCTTCTTCCTGGGTCCCCACCTTTGGGTTAACCCAGCCATAGGCGCCGGTAGTAATAAATCACCTTCATTTTTTTCATGAGGTGGAGTTCTGCGCCCCCTGCACCTGGGCGACCCCGGCCGGACCTCCCCGGTCTCCCATGGCCGTTTTAAAATACAGTTTCTTTTCAGGTGTCCTGGCCTCCTGCAAAACCAGCACCTTCTTGTTGGACAGCTTGCCGCAAAGTGGCCCGCCCGACCACATGTCCAACATTTTGCTCTTTCCCTTTTTAACTGGGTTGGCCTTGCATCTATTCTCGGGGGAACCCGTCCTCTATTCAAGCGGTTCACCCGTTCACTGGTCCAAGCTTTTATTTCTCTCCTTTTTAACTGGGCCACCCTCCTCTTAATTCTGGGGTGGCCCGCTGGCTTTTTCCTGGGCCGGTCTCTTGGGCTCAGCCTTCTTTGTTAATATCGGTGGGGCACCCTTCCTCAGCCTGCACCACTTGGCCAGGTGTCCTTTCTTACCACACCTGGTGCATCTGTCCTGATTGAAGTCTGGGGGCAACCCCCCACTTTGTCGGACATTCCGCCGCCCTGTGGTCCTCGTACCCACAGGTCCAGCAGACCAGCCCGTATCGACCCGGCGTGGGCTTATAAAAGCCATGCCTGGTCGACCATGCCCTTCTATTGGGGTCTTCCTCCCATAATTCTGCCCGATCAACCTCTTCCTTAACCTCTGATTCCACACGGGGTTCTTCCGCCTACCCCCTCTTTCCAGCAGCCTCCTGACTTGGTATTTGCTTCTTCCCACACCTCTTCACTTTATCCCACACGCCCTGGCTTTCCCCTGGCCAGCTCTATCGCTGCCGACAGTCTGAGCGGTCCTTCTTTCAGTACGTCGCTCAGCGCCTCTACATACAGGTCCGCCAGTTGAGCCTGCATAACCGCATTATCCCTGACCACTTCGGGGAATGCCAACGACGATAGCTTCCCCGATCGGGCCCCTAATTCTCCCGGTGTTTCATCCCGTAGCTGTGTCCAGTTTTAAAAGGGCCCTCATGGCCTCTATGGCCGTACCTTCGTCGGCGAATTCTTTGGTTAGCAGTCTTTTATCTCTTCCCAAGACAAGCGGGGTTGATTTTCCAAGAGCCCCTCACGAACTCAGACGCTTTTCCCTTTGTGGCATCGTATGCCAAATACAGGGTTTCTTGGTCCGAAAGCTCGTAGATGATTCGGCTCTTCTCAAGGATTGCCAGCCAGTTTTTAAACTCCTTCCTGCTGCCATCAAATACTGGGACCCTCGGTCCACCTAACAGCTTCCTTAAATCCACTGACAACCCCGCCTTACTTCCTCTTCACCCCCACTGCTCTATCCGAATCATAGTCTGACATGTCTACAGAGAAAGACAATCTATGCAGCAACAATCGAGGTTGGGAAATAAAATAAGGTGTCCTACCTTGCAGACGATTCTGTTCTTTTTTTTTTTTTTTTTTTGGTCCCGGTCGTTCTGAGTTCTGTTTGAATTTTCAGCAACGGCGGTCGATCGTGGTCTTCTCAGGGTTGAAATCCCTCGGTCACGGCACCATATGTGACGTGGTTGTCTCAGGGTTGATCCTGGTCACGGCACCATATGTGACGGGTCTACACCTGGCCCAGGGTCGAATCCTTTGGTTACGGCGCCAACTGTGACGTCGCTCCTCCTGGTCGCTTCTCCTGGTTCCAAGCGTGCCGCTCCAACCCCTTGGTTAGATGATCACCAGCCTCGCCTTTCCCAACTCGCTTCCAATACCTGGTTACTGAAGCAACTGTACTGATCTCCGGTCTGTCTACCCACGCTGTGTTTAGATCTTAGACAGACGGGACCAGCAGGGATTGGGGCCGATACAAGTTGAGTCCGACGGGGGTGGCAAAACACAAGTAAAAGAAAAAAACTCACGAGACAAAAAATTACTGATAAAAAAAAGGGTGACAACCTTTTATATCTAATGTCCGTTACATAAAGAAAAATTGTTCTTATTTCCCGACCCGCTCTGTGGACTATGGCACCAAGCTTCTATCATAAAACTTAAAGATTTCGAATTGCCTACTCTTTAGAATTATGTATGTCGGAGTGTGGTCTAGTTCGACACTGGGGCTAATTTCTGTCAATCATTCGCAGTTGATTCTTCTCTTCGACTTGAGTTGTATTTCTTCACTTCGATCTGGTTTGGTCGAATTCTGATCTCGGGCTTGGCTTGATTTCAACTTCTTCTTCTTCCGTCCAGCAACTCTTTTTCTGTCGACTGAGGTGGAACTGATTTGCTTGTTTGGTCTGCAACTTTACTTCTTGTCTGGCCTGCAACTCTTCGGCCTGTCTTTGACTCGGCTGCAACTTCTCTGCGGCTTTCGAGTAATCTTCTTCTTCGTCGACTTAGATGGAACTTCTCTTGTCTTCGACTTGGGCTGGAAGGATTTCTTGTTTTCGACTTGGGCTGGAAGGATTTCTTGTCTTCGACTTGGGTGGAAGGATTTCTTGTCTTCGACTTGGGTGGAAGGATTTCTTGCCGCAACTCAGCCGCAACTCTCTGTCGTCCGAGGTGATCTCTTCTCGCTGCCGTCCGGGGCTGAACTGATTTTTGTCGATTGGGGCCCTGCTTTTATTGACGCCGCAGCAAACCGGGGTGGGTCTGTCGGCGTCAGGGCTCTCTCGATAATTTCAAAAGTCGCATTACTTCTGATTTCCCATTATCGCTATTATTTTCACCCCTACTTCCTCACAGTGCCTTTGGTGGGGAGGCGCACACCCATCTCTCCCGCATGCCACGTGACCGTTTTCGACCAATGGTTCTTGATCGAGCATTCTTTCTCCTCTTTTCCGCAGCCACGTGACCGTTTTCGGCTAATGAGATTCTGGTTGGGCGTTCTCCTGTAATCGGGCGTGGTTTACATCGTTCTTGTTCTAAAAAAAAAACAAAATCTAATTTTGCCTTTTTCGCACGTACGAAAAATGATAATCTTGGCTTTTTCTCACCTGGGTTCTGTCAAAACGGCCTGCCGCTAATTAGATGTGACTTCAGGAAAGAATATTGGCGCTATCTGTGAGCCGAGACATTCGTCTTCTTCACCTCTTTGTTTTTTTTCGGTCAGACCTGATAGTCAAAAAATCTTAATTATCTACATTGAAAATGTCTCCACTTTATTATCGTGGGTTTCCAATTCTTAACAGGTCAGAATCTGTATACAGTTCCACCGGTCACCCCCTCAACCCAAAAAGACACTTTTTCTCCGATTAAAAATTTCGTTTCTATTGTTCTAAAAATTTTCCCTTTCTCCAAATTGATAATGAGTCTTTCTACGCAAAAGTAGGCCAGATGCTTTGACCGACATTCTTATCAAACACCAATACGCTGTCATCAAGCCTGGTCCTTTTCTCTCTAAATGACTTTTCATTTCAAATAACAATTCCCTATTGTCCTTTTAAAATTCGGCCAACATGTTGGCCAAGATATCTTTCTGACACCTGTTTCCGCTTATGACCGGGTCATGCATCATCCACCTCTCTTTCCTTTTTTTTTCTTCTCTTCCTCTTTTCTTTTTTCCTTCTTCTTCCCTTAGGATCGTCTAAGTACAACTTAGTGAATTATTTTCAACTCAATTATTCTTCGTCTAAGAAAAATTAACAACCTGTTTAATAAACCAATTAAAAAAATTAAATCATATTTCTATGAATATTTCTTATAATGCAAGGTGCCACAAAATACTTAATTTCTGCAAGTTTGTACTTACAAACTGACATCAAAAGCTTAATATTTCAAGAATAAATACAAAGTTTATATTTTTTGTATTAGATACACTAAGGTTCAAAAGTTAACCCTTTTATCTTCGCCTGCAAAATAATTGATTTGTACTTTAAATAAACTAAAATTATTATTCATAGTTAAACAAGTAATTTATGACTTTTAGAAAAGTTATTAAGACAAAAAATCCTTTTATGATTAAATTTTGTTCTCGTCAAAATATTCTTCACCAATCTTGATTACTGCCGCAGAAAGTTTTACATTTGTTGCAAAGATTTCTCAAAGTTTACGTTTGATAATGGGTTCCACTCTTTTTTCGAATGATTCTAAGAGATCTGTTTCCTTATTCTTTCTTCTGTCAAATACAACCCATGCTAATTTTGAGGTGGATGAAACATTTTGTACATTGAATGGAAATATATTTAAAATAGACTTCTAATTATGAATCATCGCAAGCAAAATATTCTATTTTTTACTGTATTTGATAAATGGAAACTATGTGTAAATGTATCCATATATTAATGTTTACATATCTGGTGGACAATATATTTTATAGACATTTTTTCACATGCAATCCATCGGATTTCAGCATTCATAAAAGAAGATTTCTTGGAGCAAGGGAAAAGCATTGTGTTGTAAATTTTAATACAACATTCTGCATTGAAATGAGTCTGACAGGCACAGAAAGTATGAGGAAAATAACGCTTTTAAATTAAACCTAAACCATGAATTCCACTGAATCACATCTCAAAAAATGAATCGGACATGTGCTGAAAGCAAATAAAAGTTTTCAAAATGTAAGCAATGGAATTGACCATGTCTTGTTAAAAAATATTTATCCATAAAGTTAAAAAAATTACAATGCCGATTCGAGTAGCTCGTGAAATGCCCACAATTTAATTTGTGACAATTTCGAACTTTTTTTCTTACCATGAGTTTTCAAACGCCGGATGTTTGGAATTTCACGACGCTTGCTGGCCTGATGTACCTGATTAGTGAAATGACCTATGGTTTCCCATCTATTTCCTATTTAGAAAAGTCTATTCGACTTAATCTGAAGAAGAAAAAATTCAAAGGAAAATAAAAAACAATTGTAACGAAAAACCTTGTGTTAGGAATTTAGGGTATCATCTAATAGACTATCCTCGTTCAGCGTCCTCAAAACAAATAATTTTCGAAAATTTCTTTCTGTATTTGTTTAGCATATTTTTCTACGAGGATAATAAGCGATGTCTGCAGGAGGAAAATAGTCACATATATTTCTGTTCTGAAAGAGAAGTGTTGCAAGATTCATGAATTTCAAAGCCTCCATAATATATCCATTAGTAGTTAGATTTGACAAATGACAAACTGATAGATTTGACAAATTGACATCTCCTCTGAATATCTGTACGACGTAGTCCAGCTCGAAAGAACTATACTCACAATTAGGAATAACTATAGACTAGAAAACAACTCTCAGGATTCGACTTCTTCTTTTTCCCTATAGGAGAAGCCAGGTCACTACAGTTTGGAACAGGACGGACAAGCATTTAATTATTTATATTCTTTCTGAGAGAAGGAACAAAGTCAGAATCGGCCTTCTTTCGTTCAGAAAGAATATAAAATGAGATCTGATATGAAGCATTATAAATTTATCCAAAATATTGCCTTGGTTCGAAAGTCTTGACTCGTCTAACTGAATAAATCATTAGAACTTTCTTAAGTATATTTAAAATTTTAAACAGGTATTTTAAGCTTCACTTACTTTTTTGAGGTAGTTTCACCGTGTTTTATCAAAGTTATAAGATTTATTATCAAAATTGTAGTTTAAAGTAATGTAAATTTAATTAATAGTTGTCTAAGGACTTAGAAATCTAATAAATAACTATTTTCTTTTTTATATATTATATGTTGAAAGAATGATGATGGAAAAGACCTAACTAATGCTCAATAAACAGAAAATAGCAAAGTTATTGAGTGTAGAAATGTCCACATTGCAAATATCAAAGGAGATTCGCAGAGATGATCGAACGATAAAGAGGTCCATTGAAAATATAACAAGGTTGAGATCAAGATGCAAAGGAAATGACTTTAATAAATTGTCTCATCGAGGTAAGTTAAACTAAAGCAATTTAAAGCGCAACAATCACCGTTGACGAGTGCTGAGAATTTTGACCAGGCTAGATTTGAGGATGTCAAGGAAGAAAAAAAAAAGGTTTAAGATATATTCCAAGCTGGGATTTATCAAGAAAACCCAACAAATATATTTTGCGGACAAATCTCAGGTGGCACACTATGGACTTGATGGATGGGTCAAAGGGTGCATTTTCCCGATAGAGATGTGACTTTCACAAGAAGACAGCAGCAAGATGGCGGCATTTTGATGTTATGGGCTGAAATTTTCAACGAAACCATTATTGAATAATTCAAAATTGATGAAGGATCTAAATTGAACAATCCTAACTATTGCAATTTCATGGGCAATAATTTCTTTTAATGGTACAGTTCATAATCAAGCAGTTTCAAAATGATGTCTGTATTTAGGTACGTCGATGTTCCTTTTCGTGTATACAGGTTGCTCCGTGAATCGTTTGAGCGTAAATCTCTATCTATTAAAGACAGGATGTATGTGTGTGTGTAACAAATGCACGGCCGCAATTTTCGATGGATTTGCACCAAAATTTATTTGCACATGCTCCAAGGTAGCGGAAAGGCCAAGACCGTTTGCATTTCCCAACTCCCATCGATAGTGGAAATAATCGATTTTTCATGCTTCTATGGCAGTTTTCATGTAGTTTGCTTCCATTTCCTAGTGGCCAGAGTGAGAACCTATAGCTGGCTGCCACGAATAGGCAGGAAGATTCTATTGGCCAATATGAGAGCCAACAGCTGACTGACATGAATATTAACCAGCATGCTAGCATGCAAAAACTATCGATAGCTGCATTCGTCACAAGTGGGAAAAATTTAAATCTGCATGGCACTTTACTACAATTGGCCCATTCGCTTGCTTAAACTCAACGTTGATTCTGATTCCGCAGAACTGGGTTGGGTGTGAAAAAGTATTTGTTGGTATCATTCGTTTTTCCAGTTACGAGTCCTTTGTTAAAGCTGATCGTTTTGTGCTCATTTTGTTTAGTTCTTTTTTCGTAACAGATTTAATGTTTAGTATAGAGCTTAGAAACAAATCGCTGTGTGAGGCAAGAAGTAAAGCATGTAGCAACACCAGCACGGAAAAGGGCACTCCTTTAAAGGCAAGGAAGGGCAAAAAGTGATAGCGATTGCTGTATGAGTCGTACGATTTGTGAATCAAGCACGGGTAACGCCGGCCCATGTTGCTAGTGGTTTATAAGAGAGAAGATAATGAAATTGCTACCATGAATTTCTGATTAAATCTGATCGAAAATATATGTCAGTTGAGAGGATATTATTTTTTAAAGCTTGCAAACAATATGAGATGAAAGCAAACCTATGAGAAGCAATTAAATCCACCGTGTAGAAAAGGGTACCTGCTGAAGTACATATGTCTACAAAAACAATGAATAATTGATTACTGGTTCTTATTGAGAGAACGGTCACTATATTACGAAGTAAGTCCTTCAAAGGCTTATTTTTTCTATAATAGTTGTGGATTAATTTTTGATGATCTAATTAGCTTCTTAAGAGTGCTTTCTTTATAACAGACCCATTGACATTAACTAGACATGTTGAAACAGACTAAAAATTAAACTCAAAATTTGTAACGACTCTAACAATTTCTTTTAAAAATTCGCCAACAATTGTTCAAACTGGCATCGAGTTCTTCCATTACAATGATTAAATCCCATATATACTCTATAAAATCTATTATTGATGTGACCCGTATTTAATATATATATCTATGATATGTATGCATTTAGTGAAACATCAATCATTTAATATATATATATATATATATATATATATATATATATATATATATATATATATACATGTGTGTGTGTGTGTATACATATATAAACATATATAAATAAATGTATATATATATATATATATAAAAACTATATATAAATGTATATATATATATATATATATATATATATATATATATATATATATATATATGAATACCTAACAAATATTCCTTATCATATCATATATGTGTTTCTGTGTATAGAAATACACATATATATATATTGAGAGAAGTATATGATTATATATATATGCATGTAAATAGTACATATATATATATATGCAAATAATACACACACACACACACATATATATATATATATATATATATATATTTTATTTAAAACACACACAAACGTATATATATATATATATATATATATATATATATATATATATATATATATATGAAAAAGAAGGAAAGAACGAGCAAGCCAATCTAATGTTACTTCGTATGTGCATCAACAGAATTAAGAGGTTGCTTGAACGTGTGCAAGTATATGAATGGGTCAACACAATATTACATAAAGAGATGAAAATATCATTCAAGGAAAGTGACAGAATGGACATATGTGGAAATAAATAATAGACAGTTTAGATTGAATCAGGCGGACAATGTTCACCGGATCTTTAAAGATAGACCCAACAAAGACCACAGAAATATGTAAAGATCTCGAGACATGATTCTAGCATCAGAAGAAATGGAAAAGGGCAACTTTCTTTACCATTATAATCTCTGGAAAAGACGAAAATGTGCGCAAAGCGACCCAATTTCCATTACAATGATTAAATCCCATATAGACTCTATTATTGATATGACAGGTATATATATATATATATATATATATATATATATATATATATATATATATATATATATATATGATATCTATATATTTAGGAAAACTCAATCATTTAAAATAGAATATACTCACACACAAATATATATATGTATGTATATATATATATATATATATATATATATATATATATATATATATATATATATATATATATATATATATATATAACTGATGTAAATTTATGTTTGTTAGATTTGATTAAGATGGTCAGATCAAGAATTTCCATCACCCATCACACATTCTCATATCGCTGTTTTCAGAATGTAGATTTGGCACTTTCTTTTTAATTTAAATGACACAACCCTTGATAGTAAATGTTTCACTGTGGCAGAATTGATATGGTTTAACTTTTTATGTATTCATCATGAACTATTTTTCTTAATAAGGTTTGAATATAAATCAATTGATTTTTTATGAATGAGGCAAGGATTTCAGCCGACAATGTTACATCTTAGATCGCTCGTAGTAGAACTAATTTCCCTTGAAAAGGCTTGAACACATCGCCCATTTCGTCTTGATTCTTCAATGATATGCCAAAATGTTCTACGGACAAAAGAACAGGGGGTTGAATGTGGTGATTTCAAAATAATCTTTACGTAACAAACTTAATACCGGAAAATAATTTGGATTTACACTAGACGGGTAATATATTTACACGTACTTAATCTCTATTTTATGTAATGTATTTCAATATCATTGAGCCATTACCAGAAAAAAAATACATAACACGTTCGCGTATTCGTATGAACATACGGGATTATAAAGGGTGTGTCATTAAGACGGATCAAAGTCAGCAGTAAATAAATCAGTGTTATTGGCGAAAATGTATTTATTTCTCTATTGGATCATGTTATTTGAGTCATAACAAATATATGTGAAAAATAATACTGACCAAATATCCGCCAATTCTGTAAGAAAAAAAAAACAAATCATTAGACACTTAAACATAATTCACATTTAAAATCGGTTCAAGTTATTGGAATTGTCTTTATATCTACGGTATTTCCTGTAATGATTTTCCTCAGAGAAAATTCAACAGTTACTTTTTAAAATGGTAGTGATGAATGATGTTTGGGCTATGAATGAAAAATCAATTAAACTAACATATCTTTCAAATAATTGCCAGGCAATAAATATTTTGCATTGCGTTTACCACAGATGAAACACTGCTTTATTGTACTAATTTTTATATCTAATTATCATTTATTTTAACAAGTTTTCGGAATGAGAATAAAAGAATAAAATAATCAACCTCCAAAATGGCTGTGCCGCAGTTTTCGAGCAACTGACATTTTAAGGTTTCTCTTTTCATTCTCCGCATCAGCGATATGTTCCTATGGATCGAGAAAAAATTAAATGGAATTCATGCATGCATTCCTTATCTGAAATTATACTGAAAATTAAAAAAGAACTCAGGATGAAGCTCTTGAAAATGGCCTATAATATGAACCAGAGAGACATAGCTAAGGAACTGAAAATTTGAAGGAGCATTTCAGAAATCGTCTCAATGTTTCAAGGCAGCGTGATGGTGTCGCTCCAGCTCGGATGCTACGGAAACTGATCTGGACAGCAAAAGTCAAAGAATACTAAAAGACAAGTGATAGATGAGTATGATTTGTTCAATTATATGTCGGTAGATATCAATAAGCACGTACATAGACAATATAAGAAAACATATTTAAACAGAAAAAAAAATGATACAAGTTTAAGTTGGTCAATAAAGTATGAAATATGCAATGCAGACGTTTGTGAAAAAATAATATTCAGCACTGAATTCGGAATGGCCTGCCATTGTAATTAGTGAGATTATTCAAACTATTTAGAGGACGTCGAAAAAAAACTGATGTTACATGGCGAAAAATATTTACCATATACACATGAAATGTGTATATGTTAAAAGATTTTGAGGAAACGTATAATGTGAATGATAAAAGTAAGTTGTTTAAAATTGATGATATTTTGAATAGGAGAAAACATAAGTTTCTGAAAAACTCTTTGATATCAAACCTGGATGAGGAAGTGATTTTTCAGTACGATTGTGCGCCAGGCAAATAACTGCGTACTTGACAACTGAGTCTGGATGCTGAAAGTGTCACTATATTGAAAGACAGACCGAAACATAACACCGAATTATCTTTGAGTAAATTGGAATAAAATTCAAAGGATGATTTCCTCCGAAGAATCATTGTGGCAGCTAAAACAAAGAGAATCACATTTCATGTGAATATGGTAAAATATTTATACATAAGCTTTCTCAATCGTATTGATGCAATTATTGAAGTTAAGGAACACCACAAAAATATGCATAATGTTCAGTAAATATTTTAGATGAACGCTTAGTTATAAATTATTATAGATATTAATGCACTACAGTGAATGTGCTGGTGATGTAATGGATAGTGGCTGGAAATGATACATCTGTGAACTGTATTCGAATTTCATTCGTGTTTTTTACATTTCCCCACGCACAATACTAGAGGAAAGGTATGGGACTATAAACAGGGTTTGTAACATCAATAATCATTGTTATTCTTAAGAAATTGTTAGTGAAATATTCACACACAAACCAAAACCAAAATATATTGCGGCTTTAAATAATTCGTAAAGGGTTAATAAACCTTAACAAAAACAAATCAATAGTGAATTTGTATTTTTTTTGTCTCGCAGTTCAACCTCTCATTGAGAACATCTACTAAAAATATAATAACTAGGCCTGAAAATGCCACCAACACGGCTAATATTCTCACTGTAAAAAAACTTATTAAAATACTTGCAGTCATTCTCTGGAAATTAAAAAAAAATCTATTAAAATGTTCAACATTTTTTCTTCTTTACTTTATATATGTATAAGTATCGTCTTCTATTTTTTAATTTCGAATATACATGGATAGCCATAGGGGGAAGAAAGATATAATTAAAAAAATGTATCTTAAATCATGATAATACAGAGTTCGAAATTGTAAAATAAAAGTAGATTACAGAATAGATTGTAAAAAAAAATGAAACATTGGCCAACTAAGAGCAAAAATAGCTTTAAAATAGCATCAAAATGGAAAGTAAAAAAATAAAATGATATCAAACTAGAGAGATAGGTTAATCAACAAGTAAATATTTAAAGAAGCTAGTATAGCGAATGTAAAATCACGTCAAAGTGAAACGTTGGTGAATGTAGCTTGGCCAAAGACTTAAATGCAAGAAAAAACAACTATTTTAACTAAATAGGATAAATTTTAATTTAGAGGTAGAAGTAGATAAAATCCTTTTTTTTTTAATCGTAACTTTTAGTTATGAATATAGAGAAAAACTGAATGGATCAAATAAGGAATAAGGATTAAAAATTGTGAAGCTAATTTTATCAGAGAAGAGGGTAAAGTATTTTAAGGAGATAAATAGTGAAGATACCGAATCTAGTAAACAATCAGTGGCTTAGGATTACCGCATATATTACAGCCTTGGCAGGGGAGTTTGTTTCGACAAGATAGCCCGATGGAGATCAACTCAATTTTACTTCAAGCCTGTTTGATTTCACAGTTATCCTTCTCCTAGTTTGGTTGCTAACAAACTCCCGTCCAGCTATTTACCTATAACTTCTGTTTTCTTATTTTGTGCCGATATCCATTACATCACCACACATTAAATAGCTAAATATGAAGTTTCTTTACATCTGATGACATGAAAAAGGACAATTATTGCAAGTTCTTTGATTACCTTTTCTATGAGTTCTATATTTTAGACACAAGAAACTTTAATCTAAATTGAACATTCCTGCAAATTAATGCTCGTTCTCATGCCAGAAATATGACTAATTTTCAAGTAGATCTCAAAACACCAACATAAAAATAACATCCAATTTCCCCAATATTAATTCAATAATTCATGGTTTAATTATTATCCGTCCAAAATAATCCGCTTTTAGTTTCTCCTCTTACGTCCATGCAACAACCCCATTTAAAAATTATTTGCCTCGGATGTGTCTTTGGCCTTATAGTAAACATTTAGTAAGATAAAAGACAACTTTCGTCTATTTATTAAAATATTTGTATATGAGTATCATGCTAAAACGTTTGCGAACCAATAAAAGAGTTGGAATTAAAGTCTACATCGACATTTAAAAGAAATCAATGTATGACAGTCTAATGACAATTACAGAATGTCAATTTTCCATATTAACATTTGAAATAATATAATAATACGTTATTCAGATATTGAGTAGGAAGTTAATAAATATGTTTCACTGACCTACATTGGTAGATTTAATTATAAATAAAATTTATGCTTCCCGTAATTCCTGTTCATATAACAACTTCGTACGAATATAGAAAAATAGTTTTATGTATAGATATTATAAACCGATGTTCGCACAATATATTATTGCTATTAATATATGCATATGCTGAAAGCATTAACAACACTTGTATATCAATAAAATTATATGAAATTCTCGACGATTTTTATCATTTATTCCCAAGGAGGGCATTAAAACCACTACAACGCAAGGGTTTAATGAGAATGAAAGAGATTGAGGAAAACATTAAGGACAGAAAACAGGATTCAAGGAGACAGAAGATGATGATTGACATTTTATTAGAAATTTTTGAAGATAAAATTTGAGTGAAAAGCAATAGGATTTCCATAAGTGATAAGTGCGACCCAAGAAAATGTTAGCATAGAATGTATGGTCACATATAGCCATCTCAACTGTAAAATAATGAGGGCAAACAGATAATCTACTAGTGCGCTTAGATTCGTAAAGTAGTTATACCAAAGAGGAAATTTTTATTTAAACAATTACTATTTTTGTAAAAGTTACACGGTATCTACCTTACGGCGGAGAGAAAGTGACTGAAACTAAGCTGTAATACGACATAAAATTTTATTTGACGAACTAAGTAACATCATTTTGGATAATATTATATAATTTAGACATCTTTATGCTTAAAATCAATTACCAGTTTTTTTCTTAATATCTAAATACCTACATAAAAAAACTCCCAGCTTAATTTTGTTATGCTTTGAATTTTTGTAATATAAAATTTAATTGGGATAATCATTTATCGGCCTAATTTATTCGGCTTTTTAGAGGCAATTTTGTTGTAACGATCAAATGTTTTTATAGGTTTTATCTATTCTCCTTATCAGCGTCATGACCGAGTGTTGTCGTAGAAGTGGTGTGCTGTTGGGGTTCGTGTCAAGATATACACAATGGAACAAACATTAAACAAAACTAAAAGATTGGCCTTAACATTACAATTCTTTAGGAGGTGTAGAGTATATATATATATATATATATATATATATATATATATATGCAAGGTTCGATACATAAATTGTCGTCTAAATTACACAAAAATCAAAATAAAACTGGCATATTATTTTAACAGATATATTAACCAAAATTAAACAATAATATATTGAAATACTCAAGAGTATATTTATTCAATAAAATCGCAACTAGCTTCAACCACGCCTTGCAGATGAGTTCTGAATCTGCTACAACTCTTCCGGACAGTCTCCTTACTTAAGTTAGTGAATGCTGCCATGATCCTCTCCTTCTGTTCATTGTTGGTGTTACAAGGATTTTTGAAGTTTTTTTCTCTCGCTCAACTGAACTCGAATAATAGTATAGGGTGTTGCATTCTGATGAGTTAACTAGATGTGTAAGATGTAATGTAGCCGCCGAAGTTATTTGACAGCCATGAATGGACACCCCTGCTTGTGTGGCATAGTGCAGAATCCTGTTTCAAGATGTAGGGTATTCAAGCAGCTACTCTCTTTATTCAAGGTAGCACTACTTCCTCAAGACACTTGATGTAGCTATCCGTGATAAGTATGAGGTATTTATCAACGAATTCAGGAGTTCTGTTCTTATCAGAGCAATCAGTGTGAGTTTTCCAAGCCGTACTTTCGTAAGCACCATTAGATTATTCCAAGTCTTTTCGTACCTTCTGCACTGTCCTCAGATTGACACTCAATCTTAAATGTTCATATTGGTGCGTCCGGTGTGTATGCCAAGAAATACATCATGCCGTTTGCACTGACTGCATGATCCTCATTGAGAATCAGAAATACGGAGTATATCGGAAATATTGTTACAAACTTTTGCGGGCGAAACAAGGTACACTATACATAGGAACATATGTCCAAAAGCCCATCCTTGTATCTTAACACGGTAACTCATAACATATGATCAAATTGTCCTCCGCTAACTTCTACACACGCACAAACCATTCAAAACATTGCCTGGTAGATCCTTTCAAATACTTCAACACGGTGTCGAATGGTTTCGCAGGTCCCCATGACAGGTTGAGGAAGCGTTTCTACATTATTACTGTCCGTTGCATGAATCAATTCATTTAGGTTACCACCCACCAGATAAAAATCCAAAGTATTGAGGTCGGGGAACGTGCAGGACATGGAACGGTTTTTCTCTTAATATCCATATTTCTTGGTAGATGTCAGCCAGTGTACCGTGAACAATATGAATATAATGTTGTAGAGTCCCAAAATGCATGAACCACATATTAGCAGGGGCATATCCTCTAGCAAATCTGGATATATGTTCAAATAAAAGACTGTAGACAGCTCATGTAATACATGCTGGGAGAACATATGGTCCTACCAGACAGTTATCTACCTTTCCAGCCAAAACATTAATCGTAAGCTGGTGTCTAACCTGTATTGTATCACGGGGATTCCAATCCACCAACAAATATAGGTGGTGTAATTTTTTTATACCATCTCTTCAAATTGTTGCCTCATCCATCAACAAGACTTAAGTGACAAAAACGGATCGGGTGTTTGTGCAATAAACCACCAGCAACAGTTCTCCTAAGATGAGTGACCAGAGGGCGAAAAACCTCGTATACTTAACAAATGATACGAATACAGGAGCTACTCTTGAAGAACCCTCCATCCTGTGTACGACATACAATGTCAACTTGATGTGTTCTGATACATGGATCTTCTCCGACAGTCGGTGCATTCTCCGTGGTCAGGCGTACATGCGGGTCTCGGTCTTCTTAAATTCATAGACTGTATCAGTTACGCTATGATAATCAGCAGCTATGGTGCCTTTCGTCTGGAAAGGCAATCTGATAAAGCTGTGCAGAGTAACACCCATTACCATTCACGTGGCGGTATGTAAAAATCATATCTGCCTGCTCAAGATATAAATATTTGACACTGTTAACCAGAACTTTTCCCAGTTAACTCACAACAAGACAATTTATACTTTGAAACCAGAGTAAACAAAAATGTAGTCTTAATTGCAACACAAGGCCATCTACCATAAACTCCCCTTAAACTTAATAACTCAAAAACGAAGGATTTGCGGACATATGTTTATATAGACTTTTCTTGTGAAGAACTCGCCGCAAGGTTTGTAGAATTATTTTGTTATACCATATATATATATATATATATATATATATATATATATATATATATATATAGTCTACCTAGAGCCAGAAAAACCCACAATGTTTCACCTAAGCTAAGAGGACCATCAGGGAAAGCCAGCTTTCCATGACGGTCCGCTTAGCTTAGGCGAATCATTGGTAGTTTTGTCTGGCTCTCTAGGTTTGACTAGGTCTGCTCTACTTGTATTGAGCACTTTTAAGTTAGTTGATTACTCGTATCGTTTTTTTTTTTTTTGGGCTTTGGACCTGTATGCTGTACGATTATATTCGACAGACGTTCATGTTCATAGCTCTTTCTTTTTTAAAAACCTTTTTTACCTTCGAGATCGATTTGACCATTAGCAAATCAAGAAACCGAAGGTTTTCTGAGACGAGTGTAGTTACCTATATATATATATATATATATATATGTGTGTGTGTGTGTGTGTGTGTGTACATATCTGTGTGTTTGCAAAAAATTAATAAATTTATTTTTAATCCGATATTTTATCACTTTAATATTAAATTGCACATATCCAATATTATAACTTTTGATGTAATAAAAACATACGCATCACGAATTTCCCCTGGAAGTTTCTTGATAATATTCAAAGAAGAATCAGCAATATTAGTAGCCCTGATCTGGCGACTCGGCTTCTGACACTATGGTTGCCTCTCAGTGCCTTATTTTAATAAATGCTTTCATGCTAATAGGTTGGATGAGCTCTTCACTATGGTACCTAAACTGTATTCATTTAAGAGCAATACTAAACTGGCGGCGAGATCCATTTACCGTTGAGTTAGATAGATGTAGCCGTAACTCCTAACAGAGTCTTTTCTTGCACTTTCCGAAACCTTCTTCAGGTTTCCAACTTTCCAGCCACCTTTCATCTGAAAGAATTTAAATGCAATGCATATCGTTATCTTCTGTCCCCCTCCTGAATTCTCTTTTCTCTTTCTAATTACTTTCTGTTCCTAATTCCTCCACATCCCTGGAATCCATGTGGCTGCACTGTTTTCTTTGGGGTGACACTGTTTATTAAAAATACCCTGTGGTTTTTAGGAGTGACACTCCTTCAGCATACACTTCACACACATACACAGAAACACGCATGTTATATGTTTGTGTTTGTGTGCGTGTCTGTATAGTAACGGAAATTATCTAGAAGTGACTATGATCGATTAGATATTTGATTTTGCAGTCTTGCTATAAATCTTCAAACCAGAAATGGGGGCGTCCTTTTTATGCGTAAGCTGAACCCGAATGCGTGTGTTTACTCTCTGTTCCTCGCATTCAGAATGACGCAGAAAAGTATGTTATTCACATCCCATTAGTACTCGTTGACTCCTTTTTACTTTTTAACACGCTCCGTTTTTCTCAATGTTTCACTAGAAAATGTTATATTTGTATGCGGTTATACGTCTCTTTCCACAATAACATCATTAGACACAATATAATTTTTTAATGTGGATTAAATGACACTTGGTTAGGTATGTGTAGAACCTTGATATTTCTATAAGACTTTTAAAAGAGACATCAAAAAATGGCACTTCAGTTGTATTGTAATAGAATGGTCTCATTTAAAAGACGATCACAAGAAATCAAATTTCCATATTTATTAATAGACATTTCCATTGATAGCAAAAGGATAACATTAGGCATGCATTGGACGTTATTACCTACTTTTGCAGAATGCGACAAATCTGGAGCCCTAATTAAATTCAAAATACAAGGTAACCAAAAAAGTTCTGTCCGTTTTTAAAAGAAAAAAAGAAAATGCTTAACAGTATGTGAAACTTATATTTAGTCTTCGAAGAAATCGCCATCGTCATCCAGCACCTTCTGCAAACATGTCTCAAGCTGTTCAATGCCCTTGCGGTAGAACTCAGGTGGGTTTGACGCAAAGAAGTCCGTGAGGGCTTTGCGCACGTCTGCTTTATTTGTGAAGGATTTCCCACGAAGATGATTATCCAGGGAGCGGAAGAGGTGGTAATCGGATGGCGCAAGGTCAGGTGAATAAGGTGGATGGTACAAAGTCTCCCACCCAAGTTGCTGTAAGGTATCCCTGACCACTCGCGCGACATGCGGCCTGGCGTTGTCATGGAGAAAAAGCACACCTTTGCAATTCAACATTGCTGGCTCCTTCTGGCGCAATGCCTGTTGCACACGTTTCAATTGCTGCTAGTATATATCACCAGTGACCCTTCGGCCCGTTGGTAGCAGTTCATAATGAACCGCTTGACGATCTGTCTACCAGACACAAAGCATAATCTTGCGTGGGTACATAGGTGGTTTTGCGTTGTGATACAACCAATATATGGAACGCTTGGGAGTTTCGTAAAGAACCCACATTTCATCACTGGTAAGCACTCGATTGAATAAGGATACGGTACGGTGGCGAGAAAGCAGCGATACGCAGGCTGCCACACGTTGTCCCTTGTGGACCTCTAACTGCGTTTGCGGAACCCACTTGCTCAGTTTGTACGTCTTCCCTAGGCGGTGCAGGTGAAGTCTAACTGTTTCATCGGAAACGTTGAACTGTCTTACAAGTTCACCACACGTTAGACTACTGTCCTCTTCAATGGCCGCCTTCAGGACTCCGTCATTCAAGACCTGTGGTCGTCCACTGCGAGGCTCATCATAGAGAGACAAATCTCCCGACTTGAATTTTAGAAACCAACGCCTTGCAGTACATTCATCCACAGCACTATCCCCAAACGCTTGACATATGCAGTGACTTGATGCAGCTGCTGATAAGCCCTCTTTGAAGTCGTAAAGCAAACAGCCCCAAACGAGATCTCTAGACACTTCCATCTTTCTCACAGCTGCCCGGCTTATAACTAATGGCCGGGCACGGTGCGCGTGTTTTTTTATAACATCTGATGTTCCTACTTCCGACTGTCCGAATTTGAAAACAATTGCTACACGCATTTCATCTATAATTCAACTTCATTCAATGACTAATCAAAAAACGAACAGTTTTGGTTACCTTGTAATATCTTCATGTTGGCTTTTCTACCATTTATTCATTATAGAATTTCTTGTTAATATGGGTTTATCAATATGTAATCACAGATTCTAATAGAATAGCATATATTTTTCTAAGATTTCAAAATTCTGAGATGTCTTTTAACATTTAATGTTGTTCCCACAAAGAAAGATTTCCTTCGACCATATTTACGTGTAACCATATTATGTCGATCACAACAATACCCCCGCCAGGAAAGAATTGAAATATATTAAGCCCGAATCAAAGTTTCGTCGTCCTGCACATTATGATGTCAATTCATATCACGAGAAGGAAAAGTATGAATTGAAAATGCACTTGTTTACCCGAAAAAAAGCCATACCACGAAATAATCACGTTTCTATATTGCTGTTGTTGTTGTTTTTAAGCTTCATTGATTTCTTGTTGAATTCTTACAAATACACCCACAAGGATAACAATGGGGGTGGACTTTTATCCAGGAATAACAACTGTTTCTTTCTTGTTCCTGTTAGCGGCTCAGTTTATAATTCTGGTGAATTTTTCACTTTATCGATTGCCACTCAAAGTAACGTGGTGTGGATGTGAAATAAATCCATTCCAGTGCTCAGAGCGGCCTACAGTAAAAAGGTTTACTTGATCTTTAAAATATACTTTTGCATAAGTAAGTATGATTCGCGGAGTTTACCGCTGATTTGTTGATGAGCCAGTGGGAGAAGACCATTTACTAATCCCATATGATTTTCAGGATGATTTCGATGCGTTCAACAATATAATCTTCAGGTTGCATCACTTCGACATTGCGTTATTTCTTTAAAATTATCTTTGCAATTCCTCTTGAAAAATACAGACAAGAACAAACATATTATTATGACATTTTAATTGTGATATATCTTTTTCTTGTTATTGGTGCCGTGTCTTTTCATGATGGTAGCAATCATTTCTCGTAACAATTCCCTCTCCATTGTATCGCTAAGTATATGTTGTCTTTTTTATCTCTCGTTCTACCTTCTATTTAGACAAGCCCATTAGGTAAGTTATACGCTATTTTCCTCTTTCCTTTTTGCATTCAGTATATTCTCTGTGTGTCAAATTTGCCAAGCCCTATTTCCTCATTATATTTCTTAGAAATTGTAATTGTCTCTTACAGATGCTAACAATAAGTGTCCTTTGTAATTCCATTTTCTCTAAAATTTCACAATGCACCATTCATATCCCGAATATACAGTGCTATCCACAAACTGCCCATCGCATATTAAAAACAATATAATCAGGCAATCTAGTTTAAAAACTAAGGGAAACAAATATGATAGACAAACTTATAGCCAGTTTAGATATAAAATCCATATACAACATCATCTCGGTTGCAAAAAGTACCAAACACAATCAAGGATAAACTTCTGCCTATTAATAGCTAAAATAATAAAAAGAAATGCTGTCATATAAATAAATGCTATTTCACATTTAATTATAAAAAGTAAATTTGGATTACCGATAAGATAACTTCTTATTGAAATGAAGGCATATTTTTTCTTAGAATTTCTCCAATCTAGTGCTTTAAAAATGCCTTAAAAAGAAGAATACTTCTGATATATTAATGATGCTCTATTGATATATCCCCGTGATACCGATTAACCTCATCTTATAGATAAACGAAACAAAGTTGAACATGTAATGGAATTTACATAGGAAATGAAGAAAGCTATAGTTTAATTTTCCTAGATATCATGCTACACCGAATTAACAGAAGCTTAAAGCTTAGTGTTCTCCCAACCCGGAAAATCATCCAATAAAAATGTGGCACCCTGCATTATTAGAAAAACTAAAAAAAAGAAATATTCATAGAAATATGATTTAATTTTTTATTCGGTTTATTAACCAGTTGTTAGTTTTTAGACGAAGATTAATTGAGTTTCGAGAATAATTCTCTAATTGTACTTAGGCTATCCTAAGGGAAGAAAAAAAAAGAAGGAAAAAGAAAAAAAAAAAAGAGGAAAAGAAAGGAGAGGATGAGTAATGCAAAAGGCCGGTCATTAGCGAAAACAGGTGTCAAGAGGTATCTAGGCCAACGCGCCTGACCGAATTTCAATGACAATGGAAATTGTTATTTGGAAGAATAGAATTAAAGGTAATTAAAAGAAAGAAAGAAAACAGACTTGGTAAAAGTGTATGAACATATGTACGATTGATAAAAATGTCGGTCAAAGCATCTGGCCTACTTTAGTGTAGAAGACTCATTATCAATTTGGAGAAATGGGATTTTTAGAACAATGGAAAACGAAATATTAATCGGAGAAGGGTGTCTTTTGGGATGAGAAGGTGACCGCTGGAATTGTATACAGATTCTGACCTGTTAAAAATTAGAACCCCCCCACGATGATGAAGTGAAGACATTTTCAATTCAGATAATTAAGATTTTTGACTATCAGGTCTGAGCAAAACAAAGAGGTGAAAACAATTGTTTTTGGCTCACAGAAAGCGCCAGCGAGACGAAAAAATTCTTCCTGAAGTCACATCTAATTAGCAGCGGGCTGTTTTGACAAAAGCCAGTAAGGTGAGAAAGGCCGAGATTGTTATTTTTTTTCGTGCGTGCGAAAAAAAGGCCAATTTGGATTTTGTTTTTTTTAGCAAGGTGTTCTTTCCCAGAACAAAGACGGGATAAGCCACGCCCGATTGGAGACGTCACGAAGTACGGGAGACGCCCAACCAGAATCTCATTAGCCGAAAGCGGTCACGTGATATGCGAGAAAGAGGAGAAAGGACGCTCTACCAAGACCCATTGGTCGAAAACGGTCATCTGACATACGAGAGACCGGGAGAGATGGGTATGTGCCTCCCCCCAGAGGCTCTGTAAGGAAGTAGGGGTGAAAATAATAGCGATAATGGGAAATCAGAAATAATGCGACTTTTGGAATTATCGAGAAAACCCTGACGCCGACAGACCCACCCCAGTTTGTTGCGGCGTCAATAAAAGCAGGACTCCAGTCGACAGAAATCAGTTGCAGCTGGACCGAGGACAGCGAGGGAGCTTGAACGCGGGCATCGGGCCCGGTTCATTCGCCCCTTTGCGGGCAAGAGAATCCTAAGACAAGAAATTCTTCCAGCCCAAGTCGAAGTGAAGAAGATTGCACGAAAGCCTAAGAAGAGTTGGAGCTGCAGCCGAAAGTCGATGAGAAGATAAAGTTGCTGGCCAGACAAGAAGAAGAGCTGCAGGCCAGACAGGCCGAAGAACTTCAGGCCAGACAAGCAGAAGAGCTGCGGGCCAGACAAGCAGAAGAGCTGCGGGCCAGACAAGCAGAAAAGTTGCAGGCCAGACAGGCAGTAAAGTTGCAGGCCAACCAAGCAGATCAGTTCAGCCCCGGACGACAGAGAGCTCAGATCACCTCAGACGGCAGAGAAGAAGAGTTGCAGGACGGAAGAAGAAGAAGTTACTTGCAGTTATGCATAGAAGAAGTTGAAATCAAACCAAGCCCAAGAACAGAAATTCGTCCAAACCAAATCGAAGTGAAGAAATACGTCCAACCTGCCGAAGAAAGAATCAGCCGTGAACGACTGGTAGAGATTAGTGCCCAGTGTCAAAACTAAACCACACTCCGACATACAAAATTCTAGAGAGTAGGCAACTCAAGTCTTTAAGTTGTATGATAGAAGCTTGGCGCCACAGTCCACAAAGGGGTCGGGAAGTAAGAAATAATTTTTTGTAACGAACATTAGATATAAAAAGGTTGTTACCCTTTTTTTAACAGTAATTTTGGCCTCGCGAGTTTTTTCTTTTTTACTTGTGTTTTGCCACCCCGTCGAACTCAACTTCTGCATACGGCCCCAATCCTGTTTGATCCCGTCTGTCTAAGATCTAATCACAACGTGGGTAGGCAGACCGGAGATCAGTACAGTTACCTAGTAACCAGGTGTTGGAAGCGAGTTGGGAAAGGCGAGGCTGGTAATCATCTAACCAAGGGGTTGGAACGTCTCACTTGGAACAGCGAAGAGCGACCAGAAGGAGCGACGTCACAGTTGGCGCCGTGACCAAAGGATTCGACCCTGGACCAAGTGGCGTCACACAAATAATCTAAGAAATTACTATTCCCATCATAACAACAAAATAAAATCCGTCATAATTATCGGATTTTACTTGAGAACACTCATAATTTGCATCGCTTATTATTTAATTGACGAGAAGAAATTAATTGAGAACACATTCAATATATTTAATACTCTTACTGTTTAATATACAATGTAAAACAAAAGGCTCCTAAAATATTCCAAAACAGAAAGCCGGCACTAAAATTGTAGGAGGAATTTACTCTATTACTGTAATGACTGCTACAAAGAATACATTGATATTTAAATTATAAGATTATATGAACACAAAAGTGATATTTTACAAAGCAACACATTAAACGTATTAGTTGCTCGCCGTAACAAGACTGACCACAATTTTGATATGAGAAAATGCTACTCTAATTTGAAGAGAAAACAACTCATTAACAGGAAAATATTTAGAAAAGGCTTTATAGATAGTCCGCCACACAGTAAATTTGCGCCCACGTTCTTCAGCAGATTATCTATTAAGAAAATGTGGGATATCTAATAACGAAGGCAAAAGAAACACCAGAAATTTAGAGAATCTAAATAAAATCGTCTATAATATTCACCCAAAGAGCATAAAAAAAATTAAAATTCGCAGCGTATGCCGTTCATGCGCATGCGCAGACGCATCAACGCAAACAAACTTAGTCCGATAAAATCCTAAAGGACGAAACGAGTAAAATGAAAATTTTTTTCCACTTTTCCATCTATCTTTCTTCCAAAACTGTACTTGATATATAAATTTGACATATCATTATACCCATATATATATATATATATATATATATATATATATATATATTGCTCCTCGTCAAATGGGTTTAATCTCTAATTAATTCCATAACACAAGTTTGTTTACCACTGTGCATTTTCTTTGTAGTTACGCACGCAAGCAATCTTAAATACATTTACATATCTTATGGATTAGTTTCTCCGAATTAATGTATCGCTATATTATTCTCATTCACGAAAAGAATTATATATTTCCTATATTTTGAACATTTATTAATATATTTATGAAATCGTATTCATCTTATTTTGCCTGCAATGTTTAAACTGTATATTGTTAATAATATTGAAAACACGTTTTATTATTATTATTATTTAGATTTCATCATCAACAAATAAAATAGAGATCTTCATAAATACATATAATACTGTTTTCCGTGTTGCTTATCTATATATATGCATTACAAATCATACAATCTAATGATATTACTTACGAAGGATTCGTAAGGTATTTAATAAAATCCGTTTTATTGATTCTGAACGTCTGATTACATAGAATTCCAAAGAATTCAAAAGAATTCCAAAGAATAAACGAATATATACATATATATAGGGTGTTGCAGCAAAATCCAAGACTTGACAAAAAGAAAACGAAATAGGTAATAAAAACAACATACAGTTTATTTAGCAACAGTTAGAGTTACATACTACATTATTTTTCAATGTAATCTCCGGCGGCGGCGGCGACGACCATCTCAAGGTGGGCAGGAAATGAGTCACACGCTTTGGCGACCAAGTTGTCGTTCAGAGAGTCGACCGTGTTGTGGGCGTGCTTGTTGGTTTTGGCCTCGATTACGCCCCGGAAGAAATAGTCAAGAGGGCTGCAGGCGGCTGGGGAGCTCGGGCACAAGTCCGGCGATCAGTGGTGACGAACATTGTTGAGCACCCACGCTTAGGTCGTCTTGGCCTTGTCTGCAGCGAAGTCCTGCTGGAAGACGTAGGGGCGTCCGGCAGCGATCTTGTCCATCCAGGGCTTCATCACGCTCCTCAGCACCTCCTGGTAGATTTCACCGTTGAATCTCAGGCCCTTTGGATAGAAGAACGGAGGCATGATATCCCTCTCGCTGGAGATGACGCCAACGACCATGACGGAAAATGAAGACTTCGTATCCTTAACAACGGGAACCTCCTCGATGTCTTTGCAGATTCACCTGTCATTCAGCCTGTTGCTCGTCGGGTCCTGGATAAAATTCTTTTCATCAGAGAATAACCTCCACATCCCGACAGACCTGAGTTAGTTCAGCCAAGCCTTCCACAACTCCTTGGAGGCATTCGTGATGAGCATGCGGTGAGATCTGCGGTAGGAGGAGTAACCAATATTCATCTTGGTCGTTCGGAAGATCGTCGACTTGTGACAGCCCATGTCAGCGGCGATCTTAGCGTAGCTCTGGCTTCCATCATTGTCGATCGTCTCCTTGACGGCGGCGACGAACTCGTCGGTTCTAACGGCCGAAGAACGAACGATGTGGGCCTTTCGTTAGGCAGTAAACTCGTCCTCACACACTTTCCACTTCCTCCAAATGTCCATGACCTCTTGAACCCAAAGCAGGCTATCACTTCCGCTACTACTGCTGCTCTGCGCTATTCCAACCTGGAAAAGGGTAGAGAGAAAAACGTTAGTTGTCAAATTGTCGGTTATCTGCATATAAAAATTAAATAGAAATTACGCCCCAAATTTTCTCCATATATGTATTTCAATATAAGAGAGCCAAAGATTCTATTTCGAAATAAAATTTGACGTTGATCCTATCAGGAAAAAATATGTGATTAATATTATTATAATTCTATATTGTGTATCCCTCGCTTGTTTTCACCATAAACCAGTCAGAAAAAATAATTTTAGAAAAGAGGTAGAAATTTCCATATTCTTTTAATGACAAGTTTCTTTTAGGCGAAATGCAGTTAGATTTTTACAAATTAAGCAAATGTCAAAGCCCTTATTTTAATGTTTGAGGAATTGGCTCAGCTTAGCATTCTATGGCCGAAAGCTGAATTTGAGGAAAATGGTAGGTCATATTTATGGTTAGTTTATTATTCCTCTCCGGGAATATTTTTCTATTTTGAACCTCAAAATTTAAAATGCTATTTTCCTCCATTTATCTAACTTAGAAATGCGTCGAACCTAACTAAGCATTATCAAGACAATCTTAAATTATTGGGTAATCGTCGCCCTTCATTTTAGTGACCCGGCTCAGAAATTATCTCAAAAAAAAAATAAAACAGTATTTGTTTTCCATTTTAATAATTCTGATGTGTTGTCTTCTTTGGTACATCGACTTTATCAATTTAAGCGCAATACGGCAGCGAATTCTGGGCTGTTTCCTCAAAGATGAAGAAGAGACTCTAGGCAACTGTGATAGGGTTCTACAGAACGATGCTAAGCATATCATGGACCAAGCGTGTGAGCAACGGTGAGGTTTTGGTGTGGTTGCAAAAGATGTAGAAGCTTATACTTAACATCAGGTAGAGGCAGATGGGATTTCTGGGAAGTGAAATGAGAAAGAAGGGCCTGGAGAATCTGATATTCACAGGTCGAATAGAGAGAAATAGAGATAAGCGAAAGCAACGCATGCCATACCTGGCAGGCCTAAGAAAGTGGATGACAGAAACGTAGCAGAGGTACGAAATTTGTTGAAAAGGGCTGGGGGGGAGTGGAGAACCATGCTTTCCTACGGCCTGAAGGGACACAACACATAAAAAGAAAAAATAACTATGTTGACATCTCGGTTTCCTCATTTTACAGTTGGAACTGATAGAACTAACCGTAAGTTCCTTCTCTCCCACTTCTCGCTTCGGGATGTTTATAAAAGAAAATTATTTCGTTTATAAAGATGATAATTAATAGTCTGATAAAATTATTAACTTCCTTTACGTTTGCCGCCATTTTATTATATCTCTTATACAACTATTCTTGTTCAAAATATGGATGAGTTCTAGAAATAAGTAAAATATATTCTTGAGAAAATATAACACAAGACAAAAAAATATGTCTAACATAATATGTTTTCGTTGTGCTCAACAGAGCGAAAACCAGAAACATTACCCTATGGAATGAGTTGAAAGCTTCCCTATTATGTTGTAAGCAAGGAAAGTGATATGAACGGTAATGAGATGGATAAAGTACGAATCATTATTTATCCAATGTTTAATTCCAACAAAAGCTAATGAGATAAATGATGGTGCATATAGCATACGTACAAGAACGTACTTCTGCAAAATCTGCATCGGTTAAGTATATAAGGAACAGTAAACATATACATGTTTATACTTATATTGCAGCAGAAAAAGCGAATATATCTATTTTTCAATAGGTGTAGACATGTTCGCCTATCGTCCGATTTTCATACCCACTCGGTCTTTTGAACGGGTCAATCTTACCCTCTTCAAGTCTAAAGTATCTGTTATATTTCCTACGTAGTCTCAAGATCTCCATTTCGTATCCTTTCTCATATTTATACACCACACAGTAATACTCTAAATTGAGAGGCTCTTGCGCATTTTATTGTGTGAACGTTAATAAAAATATTATACATATATCTATACTTTTATGAGATGTATCCGCAAAGGTCGCGGATGATCATAACGCTCTACAATTTCCTGTCTATTTTAGCACTAAGGAAAGTTTGAAACTTTATCAGCCCACTTAGTTTTTCTCATACCATCATTTGGACAGGGTACTATCAGTTCACCTTTGCGCTTTAAGTGTTCAAGAAATCCTGTGTTAAATTCACGTATACAACTTTCCTTATTATGTACCTAATGAATTTCATCTGTTTGTTTCCGATTAGTTTTAATTTTCACTTTCTTCCTCGTTTCTCGAAATCCGTGTATAGAATAGCACACCTTTCGATAAAAGTCTCTTCTTCATATGTAAACTTTTTCCAATATTAATAAGAGTCAAACTATTTTTTTTTGTTTCTAAAGAAATTATCTCAAATCTTTGTGTATTTCCTGAGAGGCATGTTTCTTTATTCCAATATGTCTACCGAATTTTATAATACATTTTGCGAGAATAGATTTCATTACTTATACGTTATAACCTCCACAGTTAGAATGAAACATTATTGGGCACAGAGAAATATATAATCTATTTTTTCTGCCATCATGTTGAAAGTGACGCTTTATGTCTGTTCCTGTTGTACAAAAATATCATTTGTGGCAAAAATTTACGTTGTTAAGGTGTGGCGAACGCCTGTCGGTTCAGACGCAAAAAAGACCCCGGTTAGCGTGCCGACATGTTTGTCAATACCACTTATATCCGGGTTTTTCTCGTTAACAACAGGGCAGCTTGGCATGTCTAGATACGTGCCTCACTGCAACTGGCCAAGATTCAGGTACCAATAAAATCCCACAAGAAAAATAAAGTCAATCCTTTGGGCATTTTGTTCCTAAAGTTGCTGTGTTTTCGTGGCAGTGTTACTCTTGTTACCCCACGCTTCTTCTCCACCTATTTGCGTATTAACCCTGGTTAGATGTTTCCCTCAATCCCAATACTCTCTCTGTTTACATTAAAACATACGACAAAGGATAGGATTATGATTTTTAATTTATCATTAAAAGAAATTATTTGTGTGCTATCAAATATTAAAATGGTATGACGATATTTGTTTCCAGAAGATACTTTATATTTTCGTGAAAGAAAAAATGTCTAAAAGTGGCATGGTAGAATCGGAGTGAGGGGAAGTTTGAAACAAAAAGGTATTTTCATCTCCTTTGTTATACACACAAACTTCCGCCCGCTCTATTCACCAACATTGTTCAAGTATCTGTTTTCAATCTCTAATATTTCTAAATTTCGAACCGAAAAACATATTCTTTCGAATAATGCAAAAAATAATATATTACATAAACTGTAGAAAGCGACAATAAACGTTCGAAGCATTACATAAAAATCACACAATCCAAGATCGATAAAATATTAGCGAATTTAGGAATAAATATATTATTTTAAAAATAATTAAACATGACAAACGAACTGCCTCACGAACACAAAATTCTTTAAATAACGACATGACTTTGAATGATGATATTTCGGAAAACGAATAAAATGAGAAAATAAAAATAAACAAAAAAATATTTCTTTGATAATGACCTATGAAAGACGGAATTTATGACCTGATTGATTTTCTTTAATCATATCCTTCCATGTAAATCCACTAAGACACAAGCGAATACTGAGTGTGAAGTATAAGGAAAAAGAGAAAAAATAATCAGGAGGGTGAGCTATTGAAGAGTAATCAAGAAGACAGTAGATAACGATTGACATTGTTTATAAATTTGTGACGATCACAGTTGTCTGGAAAGCAAGTAGCCAGAAGACGGCTCCACGAGCAAGATGTGGTAAGGAAATTGTTAGCATATAACTTACAGTTGCATCCAGCCAGTTCATCTGTGAATTGATGAGATCTTGTCGTCAATCTAGTACTGCGCTTAATTTAATAAAATCTTTGTACCATAACAATAAATATATATCCGAAAAAGTACCGTGCAAGTATGTAAAAAAAGATAAAGGGACGCTACATTACAGCGATAAGACTTAAACAGGAGAGGAGACGCCAGATCAGGACCAATAATATTGCTGATTCTCCTTTGAATTTTATAAGAAACTTTAAATATAGAGCGGTACTGATTATATGGGGCAGCAATTTACTATTTTTCTATGGCTAATAGGCTCTTTGCAGGCTATTTAAAGCTAGAAAATATATTTTGATTCTAAGAATTTTGATTTTGGATATAATAATCTTACTATTTAATCCATAGATGGGGGTAAAAGAAATGGATCCATACCTTTACTAAGTTTATTTGCGCGTAAATGAATATAGAAAAAAACAAACAAACAAACAACGGTAACTGAACCTAGATATGTGATAAACAATTCCGTGCATTTATCCATTACAACGCCCGGACATCCAAGCTTACATCAGCTGGTAAACTTGACGTGGCTTTACTTCGGTGATCCTACGGGAACTAGTGTTTTAATGTGATATGGCCGTAAGCGAAATCTATGTAGACTGGGCAATTCATATTCAAACTTTCAAGGGAAACAAGGAAAATTGTCCGAAGCACAGAAAATATCAACAGAAAAAAAAATCATTAACAAGGAAATTTCATTAGTATTTATCATAGCAATTAATAGTACTACAGCAAATTAGGTCTTAGACAGAATTATGGTCATCATCTGACGAAATAATTTCAAAAGAATTACAGCTAATGGTAACCCTCAAAGTTAATTTAAGTTAATATTTCTACACGGTTAGAAACGTTATTAATTTACAAAAATCTGATGCATTCAGCTTTTAGTCAAATTATTTGGCTAATTGCCATTGGTATCAAGATTTTGATAAAATTCATTAAAATACACCAATTTTTTTTTGGAAAAAATGGTTACTATAAATTCTTCATGTGAAACAATGCGGCTATAGAAAACATGGATTCCATGGATATTTGCAGCAGTTTCTTGTTCCTGTGAGGATTTCTTAACCATTTTCTCTTTATGTTTAACACACACATAGCATAGTAAAAAGAAAACTAATGGCCGTACGTATGTCAGAAACCAGAGGTTGCTGAATATCTTCTCAATTATAATTGCTATCTCATATATTCTGCTCTCTATAGGAGCATTTTCCATCAACCGATGCCCTGAAAATATGTGTGATTATTATTTGAATGTGGTTTACATTGTTTTAGCTATTTATATGCAAATGTTTGCAAAGCAATTTTCTGGGAAAACTGAGATCGAGATGCACAATAAAAAGCAGTTGTTTTTTTTTTCAAGAAAATATAAACAAATAATTTGCTTTCACTAAAATCCTAGGAGGAAATATCCAAGTCAGGACTGCCAGAAATAAGATTAAATAAAACAAATAATATATATTTATTAAACAAATATAATTAGTCTCTGACTTGAACAAAATTATAAGCGTCTGGTAGTAATTTTTGATTGAAGTCCATTTGATATTTTTTAATTGTAGATCAAACCTACAGAAGCTCAAATTTGGGGACTGAAAGAAGGAACGTTTCCTAATGTTCTTTCCGAAATGAGATGTTTGAATTTCATGGAAGTCACTGTTCAAAATCTTAGTTCATACCATATCAAAAAGGCCAGTAACGTCAAAGTTAATTATAGAAGTTATCAGATGTTAAGCAAACTGAATGCAGGTATTATTCCTTTCGTGAGAAGAAAAATTCAGTTACAACATTGAAGAAATATGCCCTTGTCAATATAGTCTGCAACTGTCGCGACGATTTGTTTTCTTTTTGCTTACAGTCACTGGATTTTTGAAATCGTGAATTGCTAAATTCTGAATCAATGGAAACCTATAAACGAAACATTTTCTAATGGCACCCACAGAAATATCGCCAATGAAATTTTCATTAGAGTTGAATTGACCAAGAAGATTTTGTCCATCCTTTCGGCGCCAACTGTGTAATTCTTTGTCGAAAATGTGTAACGTCTAATTTATAATTCGCACTTTTAAGCTTTATTTACCGAATGGTCGAGTCACATTTTTTAAAATTCTGATTTTTATCACTAATCGATTAAAAATGCTTTTATGTCAAACAAGCGCTGACAGGAATTGATTTTTAACTCTTTTAGAAAGCGGCGAATTTTATTAAACTTTTCAAAGAACAGTGGCGTATATTGGGATTAGACTTCAAGGATATAGAAGTTATAAATATATAATCAAGTCGATATATTCTTTTACCAATTTGATAGAAACAACTATAAATAATTTGAATATATGCTTTTCTCTGATGAAAGATCATTTGCTGCTGTCATTAAAATTTTCAATAATTTTCACGAAATTTCATATTTTTATCAATTTCTTATTTTTATCTATGTAGATTTTTCTTGATTCTGCATGATTTTTAGTCAAATATATTGTGAGTTTCAACATTAAGGGAATTTTGGCGTCTTTATCCTGAAATTTATTCTGTCTTGCACATTTTTGTCAAGATCTTATTTGTTATATAAAGACAAACAGTCCTTAGGTGACAGATCTAGTGAATACATCAGTGAAGAACTTTCCATTCCAACTGCTTTTGAAGCCGAATCGCATTCAAATAAATGTTGGGGCGTTGTAACACACTAAAATAATCAATCGATTTTCTACCTCAGTAAACATAATTTTTCATTCAAATATTTCATTAAAAATCATTCATTGGTGTTTGATTTATTCTGTGGGTTCATATAATTTCTCTTGTTGCCGTATGCTTGAAAACTTTCTTTGTACAAAATGTCTTACTTTGTAAATCATTTCCCACAATTATTTGAATTTACTGCATATATCTTTCGATAAATAATTCACATATTTATATGATCAAAACTTTTAATATTCAGCGGTGTCTTTTCACTTTAATGATTTAGAATTACCTCTGCTGTCTCTATCTTTATTGTCATATTCATGATGTTTTGGCTGAATTTCGCTCCGGCCATATTCAGGTGATATTGGAATTTCGGACCAAACTGTATCACATGGCCTAGTTAATAAAAGCGTTAGTTAAATAATCCAAAAGTGACTTGGCCAGAGAGTTTTGAGTTCAATACCTGGCCGAAGCAGATGGAACAAATATTTCGTGAGTTGAGTTACACAGGGGATTAACTGGAACTAATATATCCAAACTTATGGCATGTGGAATAAGAACAATCTACACTCTTAGACTAAATAAAGGGCCCGGTTCAAAATTCCAAAAAATATAATTTGGAACAGGCCGACGCTTACGTCGTGAATATAACAATAAAGACGAGGAGAACAGTTCGAACAATGTAAATAGTTTGCAATATCTCATCTTAATATTATAGGTAGATATAGAATTATTTTTCCCTTTAGTGGAATTATCATTTTGTATTGAGTATGAAGGCATGAATAAACATAAAATACATTCCAAAGGTTTCACTAAGATTGAAAGGGATGATTATGATGAAGAGGCTTGTTGCAATTTAAAATATGATCATCCTATTCGGTAAGAAGTCATCATCAGATTCAGCATCAGTGCTTTGACTGGTTGTGGTCGTAAGAATACTGCGATGTTAAGCAACTGACCAGTTGTCTTCTTACATCTCAGTTGCATGACAATGTTTGAATCTTTCTATCTCTTCCAGTCCAGTCAGTAACCTATCTTTTCCTCTATTTGACACTAAAGTTGAATCTCCTATGATGGCAGTGGAAACAGCGGTTCGCAAACGCTCTACCCAGCTGAAGAAATTAAGTTGCGCTCAAGATTAATTCTCAAGATTTTTGCAACATTACTTACATGTAATTTTATTGTTTTATTGTCTAAGAAGAAGAAGGCATTAAATAGATCATCCGTAACATTAGATTACATTACTGTCCGCGACTGGACATCTGGCTTTGAGGTTCTTTGTTTGAACATGAATTCTACAATTTCGCAAGGTAAATGTTTATATATCTCCCTGTCATTCGGTTTCTCACACTTGTACATATTCTAGGTTCAGCGCGGTCGACCCTGTGTTTACTTTTCATTAACGGAGTGAAATATTGTGAAGGTGCGAATATCTATTAGGCAGCAGGGAGGTTAACACACAAGTGAACCTTCAGGATTCTTCTCTTATTGCAACTGGTTGCACTTTTTTCGGCATTATCTGAGACATGTCACATAGTATATGATTTTCAACTGGCTAACTTTCCATAGTCAAATTGGAAGTGCACATCGGATCAATTTGTCCTTACATTTTCAGATTGTCCCTGAATTGAGTAAATGACCGGCGACACACTCAACGGGGAAGAATAGAAAGAAAGTATAATTCTTTCTATGCATAATCTGATTTAAGTGCAGTTGTTTTCATTTTCTTTGTTATCCCCAGATTCTGATCTCACCATGCAATTATTCGTGTGAATAAAAGTGTTCGTTTATTGCTTTAATAAATTCTTTCCTTGTTAGGAAGCGTCGCGCCAGCACGAAGTTCCTGATAATTGTTGAAAGGAAATTTAATATGTTTTGTAAACGAATCAGAAGAAACATTTTCAAGAAAAATATTTGATAAAAAACTGAGAAAAGACAAAACAAACACGAATAAAACGGAACGGTGGGAAGTCAAGGAAAACGAAATGACTTTTAATGGCATTCGAGGTGCAAGAGAACTAAAAAAAGTTTCTTAAATGCACTTAAATAACAGAATAACATAAAATAAAATGTACAATCGGCAAGAACTAACCAATCTATTCAGAATTGTTTTACAGTGTAACCCAGATATAAGAGAGTTGTCGGGACCGGAGAAGAAGTCTCTTATATCCGGGTTTCTCTTATATCCGGGTTTGGTCTAATTTATATACATTAACACAGGCTCTAATTTGGGACCAGAGAAAATATCACTTATATCCGGGTTTCTCTTATATCCGGGTCTGTTATATACGGGTTTCTCTTATATCCGGGTCTGTTATATACGGGTTACACTGTAGTTCAAAATGAAAAACGGAAAACAATCCAATGGAAATGTTTAACTTTGAAAAAAAATAAATAATTAATTTATTTTTTCCTTTTACTACAGAAAGACTTCTGATGGGGAAAGCTGAAAACATCTCAAAGTGACTAAAAATAGATTCCTTATGCGAAATATCTTTATCTAACATTGTTTATCACTGGTTTTCTGTAGAATATAAACTCGTTATATTCATAACAGAGAAGTCCATGCGCAAAATAAATGCATCAAAGTCAGACGGTTAACTTAAAGTGTATATTGTATGTGAAATCTCAGTAATTAAAAGCACCTGCAGCCAAAGCAGACAGCTAGATGAAGAATTGCACAATATCGTTTCATTTTAACTCTGCGGCAATGAGAAAACTTTAACTTGAAGCTATAGATTTAGTAAATCCTCAAAGAGAATAGTTTCGAGTAAAACGATTTGTATTTTATAAATACATATTTTAATCATACTTTAAACACATAATGATGATTCAGTCAAAAATTATTTGAGACCAAGTCTCGTTTATGTGGAGGAAGTGTTTCAGAATCTATTAGTGCTGCAATGTCTTTTCTACTCATTGGGTATTTCCCGTATTTATCACACGAAAGTAAACATTTGTAACGTTGTAAAACGAAAGAAGCCTCATAATAGCGCCAAGAAACAAAGCATTTGCCATGAATACATTTCATAGATTTATACTTTAATTTCTTCATTTGCTTAACTCCTTCCACATTTGTACTAATTTATTGAGAGATCAATTTATTACTTTGATAAAACCCGAAAGAGACCTTCATGTAGAAATTGTATATTCTTTTGCATGGAAAGTAAAAAAATAAATTAGCGACAATGAATATGTTGGAAGGCAATGAAATAACACTTTCGTCAAATATAAATGGTTGGCAAACTCTTCTCGCTAGATCAATTACGACTGAGTAGTGAGTTCGATCCTCTCTGGGTGTCCCATACTCATGACCTTGTGCCACATCTAAGCTAGGCTTAGAAAACCGACATAAATTCGTTGAGTTTTTCTCTTGCGGATAGCAACAACAGCATTCAACGTATCAAAATGATGTACTCGAGGTCGGCGTGCCTGCTTATAGATCACTCAACTTGACATGCTCAGATGCTATGAAGCAGTAGCTGTCATTTTTCTACTGTTATGTCATAATGTTTTGTTTCCGCAGTGTATGTACATCATTGATTTTGCAGATTTTGAAAATGGATATATTGATTTCTTTGGGCGTTTTATATGGTGGTTAAGTGTGGAATTATTGCCAACAGTTTTACAAAGAAAAAGTTGGAAACAACTTTGATATTACAAATATTTATCAAAAAATTAAAAGAAATAAGAAAAGAAATAGCAGTAATATTTTCTTTATTTGCAATACTCATTCTTTATATTTTTGCTCATTTTTCGTTGAGCAATTCCTCTTTAGCTTGCCTGCATTTGTTTCTTCTTTGTGTAGTGTTCTATATTCTGTTCCGTGTCTTGGCATTCTTTATATTTCCTCATGCTCATGATATAGAGAATGTTATCTATCATCCATTACTTTTTCCTTCTTAGTAGATTTTCCATTGGAATGATCTGCATTGTTTTTATTAATGATGCTTCGGAACCATAACACGAATATACTGTATTTATAGAGTTTTCTCTCGATCATCGCTATATATCGTTTGTATATTATTTTGATTTTAATTTATTAGTTTAATTGACATCAGTTTTAAGCGATACATATATATAAATATAATATGAAGCTTCGTTAATACTTGATATATTCCAAGAGCATTTAGTAGTCTATAGTATTTAATGACTTCAAATTTGTAAATAATTTAAATCAATGTTAAGGAACATTATAGGGCTTATTGTACATTTATTTTATTTTTAATTTCATTTTTGTGTGTACAGAAAAAATATACGCCATGTTTATGGACAATTATTATTTTAATTTTGCGAATACATCCATTTAAAGTTAACCTGTAATAATGTTAAGGAAAAGGCGAAACGATAAAATGTGATAATAGGGTTGAGTTTAAGTTTCCCCACCAAAAGAAAGGACAAATAAAATAAAAACGGCAAATAATTAAACCATACAATACTTAAGGGAAAGGGTTAAACTTAGGAACATTAAGATTACCTCCTCGGTTATCCATCGAAACTGCAATCCACCGAAATAAGAAGCCAGACCCCACCGCGGGCCATTTAAAAGATAGTTCGCGCAGCGGATTGGTTGTTACAAACATCCAATCGGATGTGCGGAAAATGTGGTCTTTCTTCCTCTTATTCTTTAAAAAGGCCAGAGTAGCTGTTAGCGTTTAATGGGAGGGGGAATCAAGGGTTGATCTCTCCTGATTGGGTCGATTTGGTGATGGGGAGTATGATGTTGAAGACCCGAAACTCCCTGATGGACCAAATCAAAACATCACTGACGACCTCCTCGGGGGGCTACTTAAAACCGTATTTTTGAATTATGAATTATTCTTCTCTTAATGCATCCAACTTTGAGTTTCCATTTTCATGTTTTCTCTCCGTCATAAGCATTAAGTTTCCTTGATTTTGACTCTTTCAGAATCAACCAAATTCTTGCTGTACTATATATGCATAACCTCTTTTATTTGTATTCTATGATTTTCTGTTTGCTCTTAGTCAAGTCGTAGATTATTAAAGCCTTCTTCAAGGTAATTAAGTTCTGTTTCTAATTACAATATTCGTATCTGCTTTATCCACTGTCCATATATTTCTCTTTCAAATTTGGGCCGTCTAAAGTCTGTCGTGTTGCAATTTGGGCACTACTTTAATCTTCTTCAATTTCCATATTTTCACTCTGTTTATATGTCACTGGAATGTGATGACTTCCACATGTGACACCATTTTGGGAAGCAAAGAAAAGGAAGAAGGGAAAGAAATGAAATTTTGATAGTGAAAAATAGTGAAAGGTTTCATTGGCATTGCCGAAAATTCTAAATAGATAAAAAATTAACTGTGTCGTGGTGGTGGACTTATATTATCGGGAATAGATAACAGCCACTTGGTGCTGGCGAAAATCTAATTGACAAATTCCAGATAGGCTAGCTAAATTCCGGGACAGAATAGATAAACATTTAACTGTGTCACGGGACTGCCCTGACCACCCACGAGCTAAAGAAAATAAAGGAAAATAGGTTAAGTCTTTGTCGAGGGAAATATATCGTTAGACAAGGTCTGGGTTTTGTTAGAATGTGGCGATAAGAGCGAAACAATATTATCGGAAAAGTTGGCCGTATTTGCTGAATGACCACCCACTCTGATAATTGGCGAAAATCTGACTGACGAAGTCCAGATGAGAATTGAGGTTATCACACTACTGGTTGCATTGTTCTGTTGGCGGCCAGAGAAGAAGAGAGAATAGAAAAGAAAGGAAGGAAAGGAAATAGAAAAAAAAAAAAAAAAAAGGAGATAATTCTTTTTTCTTTGAACAAGATTTTTTTTAAGAAATAAGGCTAGTCTGGTCACGCCCACACTGTTGATCGACCATTGACTGAATGTTAACGAGAGCCAGGCGGAGGTGATCATGTGATGCAGCGGGGGGAGGCCTGCTACTACTCCTTAAAGAGGATAGGTATAAGATGTTACTGCGAAGAAGTAGGAAAATCGTTGACGCCCTCTGAAGGTAGGGGTAAGAGAAGACTTCCAAAAATGGAAATAATAAATTTTCCCGACCGAAAACAAAAGAAGGGGATTGTGGATTTGGAATTATCAAGGAACCTCAAACCCCAACAAAGACTACCCCGGTTTTGGTCGGCGTCCATATAAGCAAAGTCGCAGCGAGCGAAAATCAGAGAGTTTTCCCAGTTCAGCCCAGTTCGGTTCAGCTTCCAGTTCGCAGTTGAAGTGGGCCTCGCAAAGCTGACTTGTAAAATTCGCGCAACTTCCGAACGCATCTTCAATCCAAGAACAATTTATTTTTGAAGAGCGACTTAGATCCATACTACCAAAATAAGTTTTACGACTATCGCCTGAAGACACACCAAGAACCAATTTCTTAAAGAACAGACAACTTAAGATGTTAAAACTCAGCTAACAAAAACAACGTGTCACGAATCCATATAGCGGGTCAGGATATAGACGCAAACCTATGCATCCAGCAAGCAGATATAAAGTATTGTTATCCTTTTTTTGATACCTTGAACTTTTGAGTTATTATTTTATTTTCTTTTACACATATTTGTGCGATACCACCCTTATTTGAACTCAACCTGCATTACGGCCCCAAGGACTGATTGATTTCGCCTGCCTAAGATCAATTCACAACGTGGGTAGGCGGACTGGAGATCAACGCAGTTACTTCGGTAACCAGACGTTGGAAGCGAGTTGGGAACGACGAGGCTGATATCGAATCTGACCAGATTCACATCCGAATCACCAAAATGTTAGAACGTCACATTTGGGTGCCGCGACCAATACCAAGCCAGTTGGTCGTCACAGGACGGGACAACACGACTGACGCAGACAGGCGGACGTCACGTTTGGAGCGGCGACACCCGAACGAAGCAGCGAGGAGCGAGCGAATGCTGCGGGACGTCACACACAGACGGCACTTAGATATATTTCCTAGTGTAAAACTGCATTTCTGAGTCTCTTGTTGATAGTTATGTAGTCGATCTTGTTTTTGGATTCTCATGCTTTTACATGCCCATATTCGTTTTGGGGATTCTTGAAATCAGATGTTGAATACTACTCGTACACTAGTAGACCCACTTTCTCCACTCCATTCCTAAAAAAACAGGATGTCGATTCGATTCCTCTCAGAGGTTAAATTTGAAATAAAATTTAAATGGAAAACAGAGAGTAACCTATGTAATGAACATGTGTTAATCGGTGGAAGATCAGGATTTAAGGTGGATTATGAAAAGAAAAAAAAATTACAAAGAGCTACAAAGCATAGTGATATATGAAGAATCATGATCACCTAATCTGGAAAGGACAGAGTACATGGATAAAGAATATTAATCTTGGATTCCCTCCCTATTATCGCATCGAAAAAGAAATTTTTTATATTTGTAAATATTTTACCACACGAAAGAGAAAAGAAATAAATAAAATACAACGAAAACAACATTGTATTAGCAGATTGATCCCCCCTACATATTAAAAATATGTAAAGGTTCTGGTTGCCATGTTATTATTACTAATAAACCGATAACCGTAGAAAAGACAATGTCTTTTATATTAGAATAGATTTTATAAAATAATTATTTAATAAATAATAAGTATGAATCAAATAAAGTCATAAATGATTAAATATATCATTAATCAAAAAAATATAGAATATGTAGAATTATGCCAATCTATCTCTCAAAATGCATATAGTCAGAGATAAAATCTTATATGCATGTGCTAACTTATATTTCCATAAAATATACATGCAAAACTGATTAATATAATTGCATATATACTTATATATATATATATATATATATATATATATATATATATATATATATATATATATATATAATTACGTAGATTAAACGTAGAAAAATCATTTCTTATTCAAAATTGATATCTATTTTTAACGGAAACTACTTAAAGGCCAAATCACTTAAGACAAAGTCCGTCGTATAATACGCTTTACAAAGAGAATATAGAATAAATATGATTGCTAAAAAAACACAAAATCACAAATAAATAATTTAATTATACAAAATAAATTTAAAAAATACAAATAAATTAAAACAACATGATCAAGGAAATTGACTGGGAAGATTTAGGTTTTCCATTATCCAACGCGTAAATAAGAGCTATACAGTCTCAAATCCCATAGTTCATATCTCTGTATCCACATTCATATTAACAAACATCTTAGAGGAAATTAGAAAAAAAACTAAAGGAAACTTTTGAGGACAAATCCGTCCTACCATTTACTTGTGAACTCACATTAGCAATAAAACCCATTCCCTTGACGTATTAGTCGATTCCAGTTGCCATAACCTTATCTCTTCCCTTTACAAGAATCCTACCAGCAGAATCTACTGTTTACTCAATTGATTTATCGAGTCAAATTACACTATTCTTCTGACATATTATTGAATTTATAAGGAGCTATAAAGAACATAGTAACATTATACAAACGCAAACACTATAAGGATTATAGCAACATTATACAAAAACAAACCCTATAAGGAACATAGCAACATTGTACAAACCCTATAAGGAATATATCAACATGATACAAACCAAAACCAGATAAGGATCATAGCAACATTATACAAACGCAAACCATATAGGGAGCATAGCAACATTATACAAACCTTATAAGAAACATAGCAACATTAAAATACCCAAGCCACATAAGGAACATTGTACAAACATAAACCCTATAAAGAACATAGCAACATTATACAAACCATATAAGGAACATGGCAACATTATACAAACTCAAAACAACAAAGGTTTCCCCAACCATGTCCTTGACAAACAGATAAAATTAGCTTAAACAAAATTCAGAAAAAAATTGACCAGACAAAAATAAGCATGCCATCAACTTATTCTATCGAAACCAAATTCAGCCTAATTATAAGGAGGATGAAAAAGCAATTAATAACATAATAGACTGGTATATGTCACTATAAGTTCAAAATATCTAAATTATCAACAGCAACGGGCCTTATAAATCAACTCTTATATTAAATTAATGCTGTCTATGAATTTTCATGCCACCTGGGAGGTTGCATCTCCAACACTAATAAAAATAACAATATTAAATAATTACATTCGGCATACATGCACCACACTATCTCGCAGATTGACCTGTCACCTGCCAACACATCATGAACGACCAAAGTACAACTATCAACATAATACAAGTACTAGTTGGTAACACCAAAATACTCTACAGTACACAATGCAAGGTAAAACTCAAAATATTAGAAACTATTATGATAAAAAATAAACAACTCCCATTAAATAAAGTATCATTCCCTGCAGGAGAAGGTATCTCATAGTGCATATGTATAATGAAATATACCTATTAAATAATAATAAATAAATAATATAAAATAAAAACAGAAATTAAATAATATTAATTTAATTAAATCGCATTCTTTTTGTGCTGCTTTATTTCCAATAGTCGTTACACATCGCGTCACACTAGGCCATTCAAATGTTTAGCTAGCCAAATAAAACCAGGATACAGGCAAAAGAAGACTATATACGACACAGACCCCATATCGGTTCTTCATAAGCTAATTATGTCATTAATCTAGCATTTCATTATATGAAAATAAAATGAATAATTTATTCCATTATATGTAAATAATAAGGTACTGTATTATACTTGGATAATCTTGCTTTTATTTGCAAAACTTTTAATTCTCCTACATAACTCTATCGCTATTTGTACGAATTTCTTTATTTTCGATAATGTCCCACGTCCGACTATCAGAAGCCATCGAATGAGAGAAAGACCGACTTTTCCTTTCAGTTTATTCTCCGACGAGAACTAATGCAATAGTTCCAATTAAAACTTTTCTGCTGCGTAATTTTCAGTCAACATAACCATTATCCCCAGATGCCTACTCCGGGCTAATTTCGCTTATATCAATAATGCGCCATAAATATTTCCCGCTTAGTGTTAACAAGTCTCTCTTATCCACAATCAAACTGTATCTCCCACCCAACACATTCATTTCCATGCAGTTCCATTGCATGTCATCCTTCCGTATCCTGGTCTCGTTATCGGGAAGTTGATGGCAGATATTTACATTACGCCGTCGAAACCGATTGATTTCATGATTATAATGAGAGCATTTGGCCACTCGATGTTTATAGGCGGTAATTAAGAGATGAATAATTATGAGTTACATTTGAGTAGCCAGTGCGCTGAAGTTGTTTCACTGCAAGGCTTACACTCCGTGTGCGTGCGTATATCAGAGATTAACAAACGTCCAGTTTAAAATGTCAATGATATTGGTAAATTATCCGTTTCCATACGGCAAATATTACGAATTCATTGATCAATCTGTTTGTGTTATTGACTATTGAAATTAATGAAATCTTTTTATTAAAACAGTTTTTATCCGAAAAATAGATTCTTCATGTCTAATATATCGCTTATCTGTGTCTCTAATAGTACTGGTAGTCTTCTTTCAAAAGGTTTGTTTTTGTTAATTTGGACAATTAATATCATGCCTATATATTTTATATTCTCGGTCTATTTGAGACACAATTTACTTATTGCATTTGCTGGAAATTTTCTTTTGGTCATTTGATAAAGGTAGACAATGTTGCCGCAGAATATAGAGTCTGATAATATTTTTTTTCTTGAATATGTATAGGGATTATAATTTTGAAACAATTCTTGGATACTGAAAAAGAAATCGACTTAAGCACAACTATACAGATGACAGCACGTCAATTCTTAGTGAGTCGGGCGCTTTAAGAGATTTGGATCCAAATGAACACTTGTACTTAGAATCAGTAAAACGCAATTGAACAATTTCGGATAAGTAATGAGGAAGGAGAAGTTAGAATTATTTTGCACTTAAAGCATATAAAGACGGTAAGAGGGTCATTGGGAAAGGTATGAATCCTCTTCTTCCCCCCCCCTTCACAGCTATGGGTAAATAGCAGGACAGGACAGGTCCTATAGCCTTGGATGTCAACTGGTCAACCGTAGAAAGTAAGTACTGCTGGAAAAAATCAAAGATAGATGATTGCCTTAGAATCAGTAAAACGTAATTGAATAATTTCGGATAATTAATGCGGAAGGAGAAGTTAGAATTATTTTGCACTTAAAGCGTATAAAGACGGCAAGATGGTCAGATAAAAACAACGAGCAACTTATATAAAAGGCTTGAGTAGATGAATGACAATACAGAGAATGGGGTATAGTAAGGATACGCGTATTATTTACATCTACAAATTATTGTAGAGATTCATTGAAATCTTCATTAGCAATGCAAAAAAGCGTCTGAAAATATGTTTTAAAATTATATTTCCTCATTTTTATTATGCAAAATGGCTTAAACCATAGTATTCACTTATAATACCAGACGAAATACATGACATTGCAAATTTATTCATTTGTTATTTTGTAATTAATACTTTTAAACTCTTTTCTTTAATTAGCATCACTATTTAGACGCAACCAAACATACGTATGTAAAACGATCTCTTAACTGCAAGGACATTCACTTTACACCAGATAATTGTCTGTTTGAATTGTCTTCATTAATAGAGAAACATAAAAAAGGAAAATCCCAAAGGGAATACTAACAAGATATAATAAAAAAGGTTAAATTAGAAAATTTATGCGATTCGTATCTTAAATGTAATGTTTTGTTCTCTAAATGTCAGTGTTTTCTTTGTTGACATCGAGCCAAATTCTTTAACCTTTGTGGAAACAAGCCCGTTACAAATTGCTTAGGGTTATTCGTGAGCAACCAGCACGCTTCTGTAGAGCATAACACTTGTGTTTTCCCATTCGTACTAAAACCGAAAGATAACTCTTCCCCAAAACAGAAGGTAAACTTAATTGTTTCAAGTGGATCAGGTGTGAAGGTTACAATGCATGGTATCATAGTAATGAGTGAGGTCACTAAGTTATAATAAGACCATTCAAATTCGATACGTTTGATTTATATGAAGAGACCTGAAGTGGATATTTGTATTGATATTCATTGTCTCATTCTTTCTCTATTATATCTCAAAATATCGACTATGGATATTCTTCTCTTTTTAAAGTCGTAGTCAAATCTATGAGAATATTAACGATTTTCTTCATTTATATTTGGTGGAGAGATGCTTTTTACATGTATTTTACATAGAAAAGGTTTAGATGTGCGCATAGCGCATCGGTTATCGGCGCATAAATTTGGACTGGCGTGTCGACTTCAAATTTCCAGCAGATACTTTTGCGTTCATTTTCACACAAATACGATTAGAAAGTTATGATTATAGATTCTTCCCGTAGAGGTCATTAGCAAGGGAAAAGTGGCTATAGCACTTTTGGAAGCTTGTCTATGAAAAGGACAAATCTTAATTCAAAACGAGTTTAGCATGGGGCGTCATCTTGTAAAAACGTACTTGCGACGGAAACGGTAACACCTTGTTGTATCTATAGCTTTGTACTTCACAGGGTAGTTTAAGGGGGTAGTATAAAGCTTATATTATTAATGTACAGGCATAAACAGAGACTTTATTGTGATGGGTATTTACAATTTCTCAGTAGGATGGATAATATAAAATTATGGATTACATGATGTTTCTTATCATATTTCTCATCGACATATTTTTAAGCATTACAGATTTATTGAAATGGGTTATAGAATCAAAGAAATAGCTTTAGATCTTTATGAAAAGAAGTTGTTAGGACGAGAGGATACACTATAATTTAGTTGTGGAAATCCTTTTGAAATATGATGAATTTCAGTATCATTTTGAGCATATATTCTTAATGTGGTTCTACAGAATGATTTAGAGAATAATAGATTGAACATATGAATAACGAGATAAACGGAAACCTGATATTTATAGTTATACTCAGAAAGAGACAGTTGTAATTTCTTGAAGAAATAATGAGAAAAGAATGTCTGCAAGATCTTACACTAACAAGACGAAATGAAGACAAGATGGAAAGACATAAACAGAAAGTAACTTTGCTAAATAGCGTGTGTCATTTTGTGAATAGACAACTCATCCTAAGAGCGGCAAAAGTATGTTTTTGAGAACTATTATTGCCAAGGTTCTGAAGGAGCAAGGCCCATGAAAATCGATGATTAAAAATATATTTTCATGTAATCATAATATAATCATAGCTAAATTTAAAAAATAATCATAATATAATCATAGCTAAATTTAAAAAATAATCATAATATAATCATAGCTAAATTTAAAAAATAATCATAATATAATCATAGATAAATTTAAAAAAAAACAATTGACTATTCATATTAGTGTAAATAACGCCTGTGTGCTTTTTTGTTTACGTTTTTACAAATCTAACAACAGATCAGTCAGTTATGTACAATACGTGATACACTCTTAGGCGATCATCTATCTTTGATTTTTTCCAACAGTAGTTACTTTCTACGATAGACCAGTTGACATCCAAGGCTATAGGACCCGGTCTGTCCTGCTATTTACCCATAGCCGTGGAGTGGGCAGAAGAAGAGGATTCATACATTTCCCAAAGGTAATAGCACGTAAGTGAATGTCATAGTTTCGACTAGAACTTGAACTCGGCTGTTCAATTCTCAGTCTGAGCCGCTATTCATTAGTCCGCATTTCCTCCTCCAGCATCAGATATTATATTGAGTTACTAAGCATAGCTTAGTTTAGGGACAAGGCGGAAATTAAAGAGTATCCAGTAAGATTCGATCTCACTACGAAGGTGTATTTGATCTAGCCAGACGAGATTTGGTAATCAAGGTGAAGTTTTTCTAGCTGCAGATATTATACACTGACAACTGCTAATATGATTTTGTAACGAACATTAGTAAAATCTTTATTTCTGTAATTTTTTACACATTTTTAACGAACATACACAAAGATTAAATGCTTTACACTTGAATTTACATCATAATCTTTATATCTTTATCACTACCAGTCTTTATATATTTACCACTACCAATCTTTATATCTTTACCACTAACAATCTTTATATCTTTACAATTTTTTACAGGACATTTCATCAAATTATTTCTGAATAATATGTGATTAAAATATTTTCAGTTCATCCTAATTTGCTTCATCTGCTCGTACTTTCAAAATTATCCCAACCAGATTTATAAAACTGCTATTTTGTCTAAGACGAAAAAGCCAAGCTCACACTGAAAAAAACACCAAATTCAGCTTCAACGCGTGCAGTATATTCGTTATGTCTTTTAAATAAAGCTCATCACGAAAAAAAATCACTCTCTCTCTCTCACACACACACAGACAGACAGACAGACAGACAGACAGACACACACACAGACAGACAGACAGCAAGTACACACACACACAGAGACCGGTTCTTACATTACTGGGAATTTTTGCCGTTCATTTGGAGCAGTTTAAGTTTAAAGTCAACCCGTCCGAAAATCAATATTAGTAACAACATTTGGGTGCAACTGGAGCATATCACCAAATGCGGGGGGGTTAATAATCTGAATGGGTGGCGGCCCTGAAAACGGAACTGTACAATAATAAATAATATTATTGCAATAATTTAAAATACTTATTTTTATTAAATTTTTTGAAAGATATATATCCAAGAATATATATTATATATAGTGAAAACATTGCTGAGAGGTATAATGAATTTGGACTCAAAACCTGCAGTGAAGAACTATCTATCAAAAAAAATCATCAAAATCGGATGAAAACTGTGGAAGTGCATAAACAACATCCGATCACACACACACATACACACACACATACATACATACATACATTTTGAGATTTTGAGAAATATATATTTATATATATATATATATATATATATATATATATATTATTATTATTAGTAGTAGTAGTAGTAGTAATATAGCTATAAGAAACTACACTCGTTCGGAAAAACTTCGGTGTGTTGATTTGCAAAAAATCCAACCAATACCAAAGGAAAAAAAAGGTATAAAAAAAGAAAGAACCAAGAACATGCACGTTAGCCGAAAATAATCGTCTAGCGTGCAAGTTCAAAGCCCAAAGAAACAAAAAACGATACGAGTACGCAAAACAACTAAATAAAGTGCTCAATACAATAAGAGCAGACCTAGTTCAACCTAGAGAGCCAGACAAAGCTACCATGGTTTCACCTGCCAGCCTTCTCTGATGATCCTCTTAGGTGAAACTTTGGTAGGTTTGTCTGGCTCTCTAGGATGGACTCTCTCTCTCTCTCTCTCTCTATATATATATATATATATATATATATATATATATATATATATATATAAATTAGTAAATGTATCCTTGAAATACCATACACTTATACGAAAAAAAAACTAGAAATTAATCAGAGACATAAAACAGCTGAAGCCATCGAATGGTTTACTAATATAAAAAAAAGAAAAACGAATGTATATTCATCCAATTCGATATTTGTGATGTTTACCAGCTGGTTGGAATTGTGTTATTGTAGTGTTTAAGAGTTCCCTTTAACATTAATGACGCATGACTCTGCTGAGATGAGAATGTAATTCTCCTCAGTCAAACCAGTTCAAGAGACATAGATCGATCAAAGAAGGAACTGATTTAATTCTTCAAGATATAAAATCTAAAAACTACCTTAACCATCAATTCAAAAGTGATCAACTTTCTCGATGTGACCTTGGACTTGTGTACTGGATACACAAAGATCTACATAACCGTAGCTATGTTTACAAAGAATCCAATAATCCTCCAATTTTAATTTATTTGCGCAAATTCCTACAATTTAGATTAACTACTTACTCCAACAATAAGGAAATATCTGACAATAATAAATATATAAAAATATAAAAGCAGTAGAACTAAGCAACCATAAAGTATATATGTAATATTCAGAAAAAATAAAAAGTGTAAAAGTAAGCAGAAACATCGAAATGTTTTATGGTTAACCTCCGTTATAATTGTAATGTTCAAGCGAACATTAGAAGAATTTTGATTCATAAATTCTTCAATCATTCTGCACTATTTAAAATATTTTAACATAATGTATAAATCAGATATAGCTGCGTTTATAACATATAAAATCGATATTCCATCATAACAATAATATATTGAATAATTATATCTCCAACAAATACAACTTTTTTTTCAATTTACAGTAAATAAAATAATAATTTTCGAAAAAATAAGATCTGTCCCTCAAACTGTCATTGTATGACTGAAGATATTGTGTACCGAGCAAGCATATATTCCGGCAACGAAGACAGTTTTATAATGCGTCCAATGAAAATCATAGAAAATTTCGTTTTTATCATCATCGAATTATTTTACGCATGCAAGATACGCGAGAAGCATTGCCCTCTCCAATTATTTCTAAAAATTAAAGAATGGTAGTAATGAACCAATTATGACGTGGGATATTTTTGCTAAAATCATATCTTACAATGGGAAAGACGGTAGATAGAATTTATGCTTTGTAAAAAAATTAGCGTAAAACACTTAAATAATAGTTATTGAACAAGAGAAATGGATTGATGTCCACATATAGGCCTGGAAATAAGTAGCCGTTAAAATATGTTGATCGAGATTAATTTCTACTGCAGATTATAACCTTTATTTTAAAATTTGGTTCTGTTTAATTATGACTAGCACACACACATACAACTCTCTCTCTCTCTCTCTCTCTCTCACACACACACACACACACACACACACACACACACACACACACACACATATATATATATATATATATATATATATATATATATATATATGATCATTTACAGAGAGGTCAGATCTTTGATCCACGCAGTGTCAAATGGCCTTCAGGGAAAATCTTCAAGAAATAGGTTTGCAGCCATTGAAATTCATTCTAACATTACTTATGCACTTAAATCTGTGTACAACGAAATCTAATTCAAATTCATTGCAAGTTAATATCAAAATTGCTGTGCATGTTATACCTCTCTGTTTCTTCTCACACCTTTTCCAGTGATACATTGCATATTCGATTACATTCATTGATTTCCATTTCTTTTTACAATGATACTTTTCTTGTACAAGGCCCAAAAGCCACTCGCGGTAGAATGTAAACGGTGCAATTTATGCGAATATGCTGAGAAGACAACGGTTGACTCTTGAGTTGAACAAGCTAAGATTGTAGTAAAAAGCAGCAGTTCCTGCCAAAATGCTGTTTGCGTGGAACTTACATGTCACCAATAGAATACAAAGGGAATGTGGGTGAAAATCTGGAAAGTTTGGTGGTGTCTTACCCGTGAAGGTTATAACTAGTTCTCTCACTCTTCTTGTTCTCGTAACGCCATTCACCCGAGGTGGGTTGAGCAGGCTCCAATATTGGAGTTTCATGGGAATTTGGAATTCACAAGCGGTCCCCAACCCGCATGTATAGCACATGAGATTTGATTATAGCGGTGAAGGTTTTGTGCAGGACCATCCACACTTTTTGAAGGGCCAAATACAGAGACTTGGTGCACTACGTGCCACAAGGTCCCAAACGACCCTCCGCAGGTTTTGAATTCAGAGTTTTCCTTCTCCTAAAATTTGCCATACAAGGCTATAGAATCCAGTCTGTCCTGCTATTTACCTATAGCTGGAGGGAGAAGAAGAGGATTCACACCTTTCCCAAGGGTATTAGCACGTAAGTGAATGTAATAGATTCGAACTCGGCTCTCCGATTCCTCAATCCAAGCCCCTATCCATTACTCCACTCCTAGAACTAGTGGAAGTAAGGAATTTAGTTCATGTTATCCCTTTCCATGAAAATAGCGATAGAGCAGCGTGAGGCTGGCGATATTTCACCTATGAGAAATTGGTTGTAAGATAAAAAAATAATTTGTCACCTACAAAGACGATTTTGAGTAAAATGACGACTGGTCTCCTCTATGTGGTAGTAGTATTCAGTTTTCCACTTGATCTGACTCTTGTATAAATAGAGGATAGTAGGTCACGTCAGTTACTAACTAGAGCGCTACAAGTACCGATCATTTATTAACATTAACAAATAATGTAATAGAGACTAGTAACGAGAAAGGATAGATTCGAGTTCCTGCTCCGACTTTTGCTCAAATAATTTTCGGAACGCCATTAATATTTCTCTTCTCCCTTCAGTACGCAGCATTGAACTCAAATGACCGACATCATTTATTTTCATCATTTAATATATTATATCGAAAATAGATTTAGATGTTTTATCTGAAATTCTGTGTGCAGTCGGTAAATTGTTGCCATTTTATACTTTTAATTTCGCGCATGCACGTTGTTTGTTTTTGATTGTGTCGCCTGAAAAATTAAGTAGGGTCACTTGTGCACCATCTGTGATAAAAGAACAACATAACACAATTCACTCCGCCATAAATTTGGAAAACGGTATGCTTTACTGCTCTGCATTCGCGCTGGAAACTCCAATACGAAAAATTAAGAGTATTTAGTTGTCGATCTGAGGGCAGTGCAGAGTATTTGGAAAGAGTTGGATGAGTCTAATGGTGATTTTAAAGATGTTTGGAGTAGTCACTGATGATGGTGATGTTTTGCTTCGATTCGTCTTCCCACATGGCCTCAGACTCAAGATGGAAGCCTTACATTAAGTACGTTGAGTGGGAGGTGGTGCTCTTAACCAAGAGGGAGGCTTCTGGTAACACTTAGTCTTGCAACACGACTCGGAACCATACAATACAAGCAGGAGAACCCAATCATGATTGTCATACACTTTTTGCGACCATATAACTACTTATGTCTGGCCACCTAAATCCCCACACTGCAACCACTATGATTATTATATGTGGCGCGCAGTTGAGACAAAATCTCCATTTAACACCAAAGATGAACTGAAAGCAAGGATTATGCCAGCATTCACCAAATTAAACAAGGACCCGAGTTCATCTGGAGACCCCGGTTGAACCCGATGGCGATTATATTAATTTTTTTTTCTCTTTAGTATTTCAAGATATTTTTGTGTGATTTTTGGTAAATATGTCGGTTAAAATGAGATGATGTTAGTGTTATTTACACTTTTGCGTAATTTAGACGAAATTTATCAATCGCACAGTATATCAACTCTAAAACGTATGTTATTGTTTCTACGAAACTCTTAGTTTATCACGTCATTCGCCCGGCACTCGCAGTGATTTTTCTATTCTTTATAAAATTTCTATCCAATAAAATGACAAATAGCCACTCAATACAGAGGTTTACAGGGTATGATTTTCATTTGTTCGTACGAGGATGAGGTAAATGCCGATTATATGTAGGACTAGCAGCATGGCTCGGCGTTGCCCGTGCTTGATTCAAAAATCGTACGACTCATACAGCAATCGCTATCACTTGACTTAAAATATTTTTGCCCTTCCTTGCCTTTAAAGGAGTGCCCTTTGCCGTGCTGATGTGGCTACATGCATTACTTCTTGCCTATCTCACACTGCGAAATTTTCCTAAGCTCTATACTAAACATTAAATCTGTTACGAAAAAAGAACTAAACAAAATGAACACAAAGCGATCAGCTTTAAAAAGGACTCGTAACTAGAAAAACCGAATGAAAAAAGAATGTTAACAACAAGTACTTTTTCACATCCAATCCAGTTCTGCGGAATCAGAATCAATGTTGAGTTTAAGCAAGCGAATGAGCCAATTGGAGTAAAGTGCCATACACATTTAAATTTTGCCCACTTGTGACGAATGCAGCTATCGATTTTTTTTTGCATACCAGCATGCTAGTTAATATTCGTGTCAGTCAGCTGTTGGCTCTCACGCTGGCAAATAGAATCTTCCTGCCTATTTGTGGCAGCCAGCTATAGGTTCTCACTCTGGCCAGTAGAAAATGGCCGCAAACTACATGAAAAGTGCCGTAGAAGGATGAAAAATCGATTATTTCCACTATCGATGGGAGTTGGGAAATTTAACGTCGGTCTTGTCCTTCCCACTAACTTGGAGCATGTGCATGTAAATTTTGTTGACAATCCGTCGAAATTTTCGGCCGTGCATTCGTTACACACACACACACCACACACACACACACACACACACACACACACACACTTTTTATAGATAGATAGAGATAGACATATTTTAACACATGATTGAAGAGTTAAGTATTGTAGTTATCGGGTAATATCCTGATGAAAGACTATCCCATAACTTGTGATAGTGAAATAATATAGTTTACTTAGCGGTGTAACTGGAATTCTTTCAATCTGACATAAAACACCGCTAATCAGCATACGGTCAACCACCAGAAATAGATGAGAATGCCTACTCGACGCCCAAACACACATTATCAAACGAATACCGCATAGACAAGAATATATTCACAGCTGATTAAAAAACCTGAAAAGTGATTGACTAGTCAGATATAAATGAGGTCTGTTTAAGCACAAAAATGCTTAAACGTGAAATGTGTTAAATTTATAAATTGTTCCTATTTGTCCCCTTCCCTATTATCTATATAATGCGAATGTAAGTATATCAGTGTCACAATTTTTCAACTTTACTCCTAGAAGCCGTAGTCCAATATATCATACACTTTTAGAATCAGACAGAGCCCGTGAGCAAATGAAAAACTTTCCGGGTCGGATCTGGACGCGCAATCCTGAAATTTTGTTTTCGCAAGTTTTCATTATTGTGATTGTTTTCGGCGATTTTTTACGAGAATTTTTGCGACGATTGTTTTTGTACGATAACAATTTTTGTAACGTGGAAATAAATTTGGGAATAATCGAATTAATTGCGAAATCCAGCGAGATTGTACGGAAAGTAAGGACCTACCTACATCAAATTAACTGGCAATAAAAGAATTATCGTTGAACTTTTAAAAAGGACGCTTAAATATTAATGCAATACTTAAATGCAGCGAATATTTTGAATGCTCCTGTAGTTTATTGTTGTCTATCGCATTTACTCATCTTTATCTATTGATAATGAACCAAGACCCCTCCGCAGGAGTTGGTTCGAATGTCACCCGATAGGGCGGATTTTACGATAGTATATATATATATAGTAACATTCTGTGTAATACTACTAGTCTTTCGATAGATATCTTTGTGCTTTCAGTAACTATAAAATGTATAAGACACATTTTTACGGCCAATTGCAACATTGCAAGGAAAAATGCCCGTACATAAAATGAAAATACTATAAACTTTCGGAGTTGTTTCCCTTGGTATGGCGAAGGGGTCGACAACACCCTCCATAAAACTCTTCCATCTCTTTATTTTTGACGAATGCAGCTGGGAATTGCTAGCCTGAAAATATATCGATCCTTTCGCGCTTGTTAGCACCTCAAGAGACATCACAGCGTATTTTAGATAAGTAGGCCTCACGACAATGTCCATTTCTCTCCTGAACGTAAGTTGTTGACAATTCCTCGTCTTCGAAAATAGCCGTGATCTTTCATATATAGAAAATCACAGGATTCAGGATAAAAGCAAATCCCGATTTACATTTGCGAATTGTTGCTATCCTTGCTTCTGAAATTGGTTTTCTTTGTATCTTAAGTAATTTCCTTTCTGTTTCAAAGCCGTTATTTTTACAGATGTAATATTATGGTCATACGAAATCAAAAATAAAGAAAAGACCATCTTGGCAAATAATTGAAATCCATAAGTATGGAGATTAAAATTTTATTCGATATAATTTGTTGGAGAATAGATGCACATATATATCGAAACAAGAGATATACCTTACATTATTTGACAAATATATCCTAAATTAAAACAAAAAAGAAAGGTGTGATACTTTGTAACATGTTAAACGATATAAGTAAAAAAAATATTAACACTTAATTTGTACCTGCTACAGAGAAATCACCTGATGCATTTAACAATACAATTCATTTTCAGTAGAGTAACAGTTTTTAAAAAAGTTAAAAAAGATTCTTATACTTAACATCAGGAAGTGACAGATTAAATTTTCAGGGTATCCATTGAGGAAAGAGGGATTAGAAAATGTGGTACTCACATGACGGATTGAAGGAAAGAGGAACAGCAGAAAAGAAGTCATAGCCTACCAAGTGAGCTTTTAATGAATGGCAGAAAATGTTTCGGAGAGATAAGAAAACAGCAAAATTCATTGTGCCATAAAGGACAAGAGATTTTGGAGAATCATGATCACTAACGTTCTGAACAAAGACATCACATAGAAGAAGGAGAAGTAGAATGGTGGACACAGGGTCGGTAATTTTCTCACGACGCCAGTATGAAAATTCTGATTGGAATTCCAACCATAAGTTTTAAAAAAAAAACATGAACAACTATGGGGAAAACGTGTTGAAGCCAGCAACTGCAAGAGATTGTCCTTGTGTTTTTTCTTTGTCTTGGAAAAGCTCAATCTCTATTGGAATTGAAACCCTTGGAATTTAAACTGTAAATCTCTTGGAAGTATGAAGATTCAGCAAATGAAAATATCATCCTGTTTGCCTACTTCATTCCCCTTGCATCAATTACAGATGACAGAAGCTGCATTACTGAAGAATTGAGATTACTCAGAAGAATGATATAACTTTAACATATAGATGAAACCTGTGGAAATGGACACTATGCAACTAAAAAAAATGAGTATTTCCATTATGTATTGTAAATGTTCGAAAACTGCCATTTTGCATTTACAACGGAAACTACAGAGACCTGTCGTAACAGATTCGAAATTATTTCTTCAAATTTGTCATTGTTTAGAGTATATATTCAGCAATTAAAGAGTCAATGTTTTTTCTGTCTTTTGGGCAATTCGTTTAATTATCACTCAAATGAAAAGACAAAATTGTTCTGAAAAGTTTTAGGAATTTTCTATGAAAAACTTTAGCAGGCTTTCAAAAAGACAAAAAATAAATTAGAAAAAAATTCCAAAATATTAGGCTTTTTCGATTGGCGGGAAAAGGTATTTTAACCAGGAATTAAGTACTGCTGATCTCAAATATTCATAAAGAACAGTTCCACTTTTCTACCACATAGTTCTACACCAAATACCGATATGTCTCAGTTAATATGCTAGAATATATTGTTTTAATAAAAGCTAACTAAAAATTCTCACACTGAAGATCTGCAATAATCTCGGAGAATGAACTAAACAAAGACCAATTACGGGAATGAAAGGCATTCAGACACGCAGAATGGAACTGAGTGAACTGTATATAATCTATGCATTATTACTCTTGTAGAATTTCTTTGTTTGTTATTTTTTGGGAGAAATATAGGATGTTCATTGATAAATTCTTCTGAACATAAATGGCCGCGCATGCATGTCGTCTAAACATTCCTATGTCACAGTAGACACCGTGTATCAGAACTTATTACTACATTTATTTAAAAATGGCGTTCAACTTTCTACAGATGTCGAATAATATCTGAAGTCAAAGTTTCATAGCTTATGAAAATACTTAAATTGATTCATGCCACTGAAACCTATATATAATAGTGAAGAAAATGGCGTGTCGATTGTGCCTAGCATGAAACAGTCTGTTGCCTCTAAGAATGAACTTCAATATTCACTTACACACACACGCACACACACAGACACACATATATGTGTTTGTGTTTGGGTGTGTTTGGTGTCTATGTGAGATGTGTGTGTGTGTATGTGTGTGTGTATGTGTGTGTTTGGTGGTGTGAAGTTGTGATCTCATCATTATGCTACATTAAATTTTGTGTCTCGCTAGAATCACACACACACACACACACACAAAATATATATATATATATATATATATATATATATATATATATATATATATATATATAAACAATGCGCTAGAATTAGCAGTTTCTCTCAGCCGAGTGCTGATGGCTTTAGGGTATAAACCCCTGTGACAACAAATCAGTTGGGTTTCGGATATCGAGCTGAATTGAGAATCTGTGGTACAGTGAATCAGTACTGTCTGCGAATGACATAAGCTCATGATAATATATTTTCAATTGAGCACCCTTCCGTGAACAGCGTAATTCCATCAACAGCAGCCGTTTACGCTAAAACGCAAAGCTCTTCGGTAAAATAAATATGAGTCCTCTGGCTGACTGGCGCTTGTTAACATTCGTAAAAACAACGCGCCAGAATTAGCAGTTTCTCTCTCTCCCCAGTGCTGATGGCTTAGGGTTAGAAACAGGGTCGGGTTTCGATACTGGCTTGAGGCTTTAGGACGTCTAGTCACACTGAAGAGCTCTGATACAGGGAAACAATACTGTCTGCAATATATATATATATATATATATATATTAGTTTGATTGATGTGAGTTTGTGGCCTTGGGTTTCATGTCATATCACTACACATCTACAGGAGAAATTACCGTCGTATTTCGGTGTGCTTTGACCGCGCATCTACAAAGAACTTTACAATCAACTGAGGTTCTATTTGCTAATATAGTTACCCCTTAAGCATTTCTCAAGCGTTGACAGTTTATGTAAGGCGATGCTCGTTGCCTTTCCCCAAATATCCCTTTTATTTCTGCATTCACTGAAAATTTAAGCAAACACCGAAATGTTAACATTAAATTATTTTTTCTGAATTAACTACAGCTAGACACGATTAATAAGACATTACGAACCAAAGATTTTGTTTAATAGAAATACGTTTATCGCGAATATCTGAAGTAAAGCAACGTCGAGCATATTTGGTACCAAGATAGGTGATCGCTTGCGAACATCTGGTGATGTAGATTGGATGTTGTTTAATGGTTAACGACTCGGAATTAGAAATCTGAGAGCCGTTTTCCAATTAATGCCTTGTTCGTTATATACACTCAAGGGCAAATGCCCTTTGGAAAGGTATAAGTCCAGCTACTCTTCCCCAGCTATGGGTAAATCAGTAGGAGTTATATCGCTAATTATGTTACCAAAAGTCTTAGAATCTAAAACAAAAAAAGTTTTGTTTTAAATAATATGCAAACTATTGATAAGTCGAGAAAAGCAAAATAAACATGTTATCAAACAATCAGTTTCTCTCTCTTTTGCACGTATTAACAAGGCAAGGGGTTCTTAGAATTGTTTAATAGACAGATAATGAAT